>VZTV01044698.1:64269-126716 GCA_013400875.1 Anhinga rufa | reverse complement strand
CTGGCCCCGCGCCGCCTCCCCGGTGGCTGGAGCTGCCCGAGCTGGGTGCTGAGCTGCAGCTCTCCCTTCCCGCCCCCCCCAGGACTCCTGCAGGTGGTGAAGCAGTGCGTGAGGGTCCCCGTGTTCGTGATGATCCGGCCTCGCGGCGGAGATTTCCTCTACTCGGACCGGGAGGTGGAAGTGATGAAAGCCGATATCCGCCTTGCCAAGCTGCACGGCGCCGACGGGCTGGTGTTCGGGGCCCTCACTGAGGACGGGCGCATTGATACGGAGCTCTGCACAGCGTTGCTGGGTAAGAGAGTTTCCAGTCAGAGGTGCTGAGCTTTGTGCCTTATTTGTGCTGTGCCTGGGGGCAGGAGTTCAGTGCTGTAGGAAGAACTGCAGGGTGCTTTGGTCTGCACATCTTGTCTATGGTCTTGCCGTCTCTCTCCGCCTTCTCCAGTTTCATGTATTGTCGTACCTGTGAGCCATTAAATAGGTAAGAATCTTTGCAGATCAAGGACCACTGCCCTAGGCAGCTCACACAGAGTTTGAGGCCACCTGGGACATAATAGCAGGATCTAAGGAGGAGAGAGGCTTGGGTGAGCTGCTTCGGGGGCATCAGAGTATTAAATTCTTGGATCTTCTCCCTTCTTTTTCTTTGCCTGCTATTTGTTCTTTTCCTTGCATCCCTGCTACAGGTGTCTAGGATATGTCTCCCCTGGACTGTGGCCTTGTGGGGAGCTGGCAACTCATCTTAATTTTTTCTTCTAACACACCCAGTGAGAAAAAATAATGAGAGAGAGTTGGGAATGTATAAAAGGCTACTGAAGCTGCAGTGGGAAATTGTTAGTCCAGACCCCCAACACATAGAGAGAAAGTGAATTTTCTTCTACATTTTTCCTGTGAGCTACAGCTAAAGCTAAAGAGGGCTGAGCCTTTCCCTGGTGATGTGGTGCTTAGGCTCTTGTATGAGGGTGAATGTACTGTAGGGAGTACAATAAGAGAGAGGGGTCTTGCCAGGATTTGCTTCCGCTAGAGCAGTGAAGTGCTCTGCTGGAACCAGTGTTTCCAGGGCAGGAGGCAGTTGGATTTATTTTCATAGAAAGAAGTAATTTTTGCCCAGTAAATAGAGCCCCACTGGTGAAGTTTGCTGTGGTCTGAGATAGAGCAGAAATTATAGATAGTGAAAGAAATTGCAAAAATTGTCTTCTGTTTTCAAAGATCACTGGTCCTGTCCCTTCCTTAGGTAGATCAGACAACTTTCCTGCTTCCTTTCTGCAGAGAAAGACATCTCTGGTGGGAATGAGGGTTCTGCATGATCCAGATGAGATGGGGGATTTTGGTGTTACTCATAAAAACAAAGGTTTGTTGCTTCCTCAAAGGGCAGAAGAACTCTTCCCCGGCAAGGAGCCTGGCCAAAGAGGAGCCACTGTGGTGTTTCCAGCAAGTACTGGGTGTCTTCTGAGCTCCCCAGGAATGGTCCGAGAAGCCTTTGCCCTCTTTCATCTCATGTGCTTTTCTGGCTCTAGCACAAGGGACTCTGTGCCAGCCCTGACTGACCATATGTCTTCTTATTGCAGCTGTGTGCCGTCCCCTCCCAGTCACATTTCACCGAGGTGAGTTGCCTGGGGCAGTGGCCCTGGCAGGGACCCTGCTGCCAGGGGAAGGTGGGGCTGGGAGGGAGCTGAGCTTAAAGTGCTTTCTTTGTTCTTTGGGGCTTTGGGAAGCTCTGTGTGCTGTGCAAGGCAGGCTGTGACTGGGCTGTTCCCCCAGGAGGGGGAAAGGTCCAGCTTTGGGGGGATGTGTCACTGCCCTGCATGGAAAGGAGGTGCCTGAGGAGCTGAACACGGTGGCCCTGCCACTGCTGCAAGGGGGATGTTATAGTCAGGAGCTACGGCTCCCTGAGGGGGTGGCCAGCTGTGGGAAGGACTTTTCCTAGCGTTGTCTCTTGGGTGCCTGAGCTGGCTGGGGGACAGGGCTTGAGCATGTTGAGCTGAGTGATTTCTGAGCTGTTGTGTTGGTCTCAGCCTTTGACATGGTGCACGACCCTGTGGTGGCATTGGAGACCCTGATTTCTCTGGGGTTTGAGCGGGTGTTGACGAGTGGCTGTGACAGCTCAGCGCTGGAAGGATTGTCCTTAATTAAGAGACTTGCGGAACAGGTAAGTGCTCCCCTGTGCTCCCCTGGGTTGCCATGGCTGCTTCCTGGGCATTGCCTGGAGGCAGCTCCTTTATGGTAGCCCTCACTTCTGTAAGGGGACTTCTGTCAAGGAGCACTTGCCCTTCTTGTCTGGCTTGGCCTTAATCTGTTTCCCAAGTCCACGTGGGCTGGACCCGAGGTCTCCCACAGGAAAGACTTGTTGGGTTGTTCTTGCTCGCAGAGTGCGGGGAGAGTGGTAAGGGTTGGTTTCAGCAGCTGATGTGATTAGCCCACGTAAACAGCAAAATGAGGTCCCTGCTGGGGTCTCACAGTTGCTGGCAGGAAAATGCAATGGACATACCTGGGAGGTGGCCAGGTGGGATAGAGAGGTAGGAGGAAATGGTGACAAGTTCTTTTAGCTATAACTGCAAATTATTTTCCACTTTCCTTGTAAAGCCTGAGTAGTACAAAAAAAAGATGGGTGAGAGGGCATGACTCGTAAGCCATGGTGATATCTGTGAGCTTATGGAAGGCGTTGCATGTGAGGTTTCTTTGCTGCCCCACAAACGCATGTGTAGATGTAGCGCTGAGCAGTATCACTAATGTGTTGTTATTCTTCCAGGCGAAGGGCAGGATTGTGGTGGTACCAGGTAATGTTTTTTTTGTCATCTGTAACAGGTCCTGTAGCCCCTAGTTCCTGCTTCCCAGCCTCTTGCCCTGGGATGTGCTGTCTGATCTGGCTTTCTGAGCCAGGTCCCCAGGAGGAGGAGCTCCTGCCCTGGTGTGAGTAAAGGCCAAGCAGCCAGCTACGTATGGCAGAGCCCTGCAGCTGCTGCTCGCTGGAGGGTTTGGGGCCAGTTTTAGATCTGTGGGAGAACATGAGCCAAGGCGTCTCCTGTCTCTTTTCATGTGCCTGGGTCTCCCTTGTCCCAAAGGCTGTCTTTTTCCTTCAGTGTAGGTGGCACTTGTCCCTTAGGGGGTAGGTCCCGGGGTTGATGTCAGGTCTGGGACAGTGCCATCTGCACTGTGTGACACCAGGATTCTTCCCACCAGGGGGTGGCATCACAGAGCGCAACCTGCAGAGGATTCTGGAAGGTTCCACTGCGTCTGAGTTTCACTGCTCTGCTCGCTCAGCCAGGGACTCAGGGATGAAGTTCAGGTAACTGATTATTTATTTTTATTTTTTAGCAAAACTGTACAAGGGAGAAGCTGGATTAATGTGAGCATGAGTTTGTAGAACAGGCATAAATTTCCAACAGCTTCCTGGGTGCTAATTCTGCTCCTGTGGTTGGGATCATGATGCCTGGCTCTGTATTCTGCAGCGTGTGAATCCAGCGGTGCTCATCATCTGGACACGAGCTCCATTCAGAGCCTTGGGGCATTTCTTCTGCTACTGCCACCCTAGGGCTTGTGAGTGCCCTTGTGTGTGGCACTCAGGAAGGCAGGTTCTGGTGTACCATTACCGTAAACCTTTAACACAAGCTTGTAGGATTTGGGAGGCCAGTGGATTGTGCCTCTGAGGAATGGCTTATATTTGTGCACTGGATTTCTGTTGATGTGGTTGTTTCTTGCCTTTGGATATTCTTCTCTCTATTACTGTCTCATCTTTGGTTTGAGTGGCACCAGCAGGTTCTCTGGCCACTGCTGAGACTAAAGGAGAGAGTGGGTTTTTCTTAGTATGTCTTACTCATCTGTATCACCTGCAGAGAGTAACGAGTGGTTTTCTTGACAGAAATCCGAACGTTGCCATGGGAGCATCCTTCTCCGCCCCTGAATACTCCATAAAGGTGGCAGATGTGGCCAAAGTGAGGACCCTGAACGCAATTGCAAAGAACATTCTGTAGCAGAAGGCACCGTGCTGGGACAAGAGCACTGAAACTCCAGGGTCTTCCCTGCCACGTGGACAGATGGGTACTGCTTCCATCCTCAGGCTGCAGAGGATGTGAACTAGGTGTTGAAGCCTGACATCTCTTCCCTTGGCTTCCCCTGAATGACCAGTCCCTGGCCTGGAAACTTATATTGGCCGTTTTAAATAAAAGGACTCATTCCCAGATGTTGCAGCAACAAGCTGTTTGGCAGTATTTGGGAGGAAGGGAGCTGAGCAAGTAGGGGGACTGAATTGTGTAGCACTGCATGTGATTGTCAAATAAACACTGCAGCTGCCCCCCTCTTGCTGTGCTTTAAAAAAAAAATTATTTTTATTTTACAGGTAAGCCTTTGATCTGTGTTGCATAGCCTGAATTAATCAGGCCCCTACTCCACCAGAGAAAACAATCACATCCAGAATGCCAGGGAGGGAAACGTCATCACCACAGCTGGAAAACAGGGCCTGCTGTGGTCAGCCAGTAGGATAGCTGGGTAGTAGCAATGCAGCAGCTGTTAGATAGAGAGAAGCACTCTGATATGTAGTGGTGATGAACACATTTAGTTCTACTAGGAAGGAGCTTCTAACTACCTGACTGATAAGGTGAGGTAGTTATGAGGCTGTGGGCAGTGAGTGCTTGAGGTGGCGTGGGTGTGTGGTTAGATTCCTTGGGAGAACAAGGTGCTTTCTCTCAGGGAGTTTCCAGGTCCTTTTCCCAACTTGAAGCACAAACTGCTTGTCCTGCAGACAGTGCCTGGGGGAATGTGCTGTTGGTTATTGCTGCCTAGTCAGAATTGAAGCCTTAGACTCATTTCAGTTACCCTGCAAAATGTCCAACGAAAGATCTGAATGGTGTCAGTTGTCCATGAAAAGAGTAGAGGCCCAGAGATAAAGCACTTTTATTCTTGCTGCCTCCTCTTCTCTAAAAGATCCATAAAGCTCAAGAGAATCCCCCTGACAGCAGAGATTGCAGACCTTTTTAGCAAGAAAAAAGGGTTCGGATTTATCTGCCCGTCTTGGCAATAGCATGTAGCCTGTGAGAATGTACAGGAAAAATATAGTATTTGACAAGATGGCAGCACCTTTTGCCACCTTGAACAGAATCGGGTCATTGAAAACCTATAACCAAGACTAACTACGTATCTTCAGCTCAAAGTGTACATCCACCTTTTCATGTGGATCCATCAGAGGTCTTCCAAAACACACCTTGGTATGTGGTAGTTCTCAACACAGGAGGTGGGAAGGGAATGGCTGCTTAGTGCTGGTGTCAGAGCCTGCTTCAGCTCTGATGGATGTGCAGGCAGTAGGAAGGATCCAAACTCAGAAGAAAAAAACTATTAAATTTGTGGTTGTAGTCTATATAGAATACCTGATTTAAGAGTTCATGGCTTAATGTTGTGGGATTTCATGAGTCATGGTGATGATTAAGATACCAGTAGCTCAATTAACATGAATATTCTGCTGACACAGCCCCCCCAGCATCATAAACACAGAGTTTGATTCTTTCCTTTGGTGTAAAGTTTTTAAAAAAAAAAGAAAAAGAAAAAAGATAAGGCTTTTGAACTCACGTGGGGTTACAGCATAACAAAGCAGAGAAAGAAACCTTTCAGAAACAGATGAGCAGTGAGGGCTGGACTAATTTGTAGATCGCTTTGCAGAAACCTCTGTTCTGGACCAGGCTCTGTGAGACAGGTATGAAGCAATGCTGAATTTTGAAAACTTAAGATGGTGGACAACAGACGGGTTGGGCAGGGGAGCACAGGGAAATGGTGGGGTATTGTTGGCCAAAGACCTCTTACCACTTTGATTAGCTTGGTCCCAGTGAACATTTTCTGGGTACTGTAGTGAAGGAAGATTTATGGAAGGAGCTGGGGGACAGTGAGGTGGCTTTGTGGGTTTTTAGGAAGAGCATGTCCCAGGCATGTCGCCTTGGCAGCAGCTCTCCAGGAGGGTACGAGCAAGGCCAGAGGACACCTGTGCTGATGAGCAGAAAGAAGAATTGCATCAGCACTCTGGATGGAGAGGCCTGAGGGGGTGACTGTTCCATTCACTTGTTATCCGTTACATCAGATTGCTGCTCTCATCAGCAGTGTATTGGTTCTGTCCTGGAGGATCTATCACCAGGGGTAGCTTTATTTAAAAAAACAAGTGGATTTAATCAGACAAGCCAATAATAATTAACCAATGAATTGGACATTGAACCTTTCTCTGGTACTGACGGCACAGGGGTTCCTGAGTACTCATTTTATCACCTTTGACTTCTGAGTTATCTACTAACTCTGTGAACAATGAGACAGCAAAATCTTTGCAGTCACCCTACCGTCCCCCTTTTACCTGCTGCTCCCCAAGAACATGCATGCTAAATCAAATTCAGTTCCAGCCTTAGAGTAGCACCATGCCCACCTGCCCCCACACCTCCACCTTTCTAAACAGCAGGGTGATGATTTAATGGCATTCACCCTCCTCAGGAATGGTCCTCTGCCTGTCTCAGATGTTGGGGGTTGCCTTAGAATGAAGATTCAAAGTCTCTCTTGGGTTTTATGGTCAGCCAGCTGCCGTAACATGCAGACAGCAGAGGTGTGGGAAAGGGAGAAACAAAAGGAAGAGCTGGGAAAGTCTCCAGGCTCTGCAGGCCAGAAGTTGGTAAAAGGAACACAGATCCTGGGGACTCAAAGACCACTGCAGTGTGCGGTCAGCTCAGCTGCCAGATGCTGCAAGTTCCCAGGCCTGGAGCACTGCTGGTGTCCTGGGTCTCTTTGCTGGGTGGCACGTGAGAAAAAGGGTACTGTCGTCTTTGGCTCCTGAGGAGTCAGCCTTTGCTGGACTTTTTAGCAGCATTCAGGAGACTTGTTCTGTCTGGAGAGGTCTGTTGCACCAAAGTAGTGTCTTTAGTGTGTCTACATGAGCTTGTCTCTGTCGGTGTGCCCTGATGAAGGCCGTGGTTTCTGAGCAATGGCAGTGGTGTCCTGCAGTGACTGTGACTGGCTTCCCTGCATCTCCCCTTTGATCTCTTTCTTGGGTCTTCCTCTCCTCCCTTCCCCAGAGCCCATGCGGTTTCCAAAGCTCTTTTGGTCACTGCTTTGGTCTGTGGTGTTGTGCAATAGCACCAAGTTAACAATTAACTGTGTGTCATCAGGGATTTTGTCCCAACATCGCTTGTGGGTGTGCAGGGAATTTTGTCCCAAGCATCCACCCAGGACTCTCACAGCCAGGCAAAGTGAGGGGAAGGAACTGCCCTCTCTTCTCCCCTGAGCCATGTCGGCAGCCCTGGAGGAGTTCTGCGGCTCCATCTTTTGGGTGAGTGGCTGCATCACCCCCATTGCCTCTTGGGGTAGGACGCTCAGTGGAAGGGGAGAGCAGTAGATCCCAAGGCTCACAGGTTGTTCAGCCAGTGGGACCCGACTGCCAGCAGTCGGCAGAGGTCCTGGTATTTATCCAGGGCTGCCATGGCACTCGGCGCTGTGCACTGCCTGTGTGGTATCCATGAGATAACGGTGCCAATGACAGTTCCCTGAGAGAGCCCTGTCCCGTTTTAGCCCCACAGCCCAGCTGGGAACATAGGACACCGTGCATGGACCTCTTGGGGAATGATTTGGGTCCAGCTGCTGCAGCTGGCTTGGCTCCAAGGGGTGGCTGTGGGGGAGGCCCTGCCAGGTTCATGCAGATAGATGGATAGGGGGACATCACCTGGGAGCTTGGCTGAGTGCTGAAATGCTCAGCCAGAAAGGTGGGTGTGGAGGAGGGGAGTGAAATGCGGTGGAGCAGGGTGGGCAGGAGCTATAGGAGTCCTGGCCCTTGTGCTGTGAGCCAGGTGAAGGTCAAGCTGTCCTGAGTGGCTTGGCTGTCTGTCCTTGCTGCCCCAGAATGCCTCCTACCTTGCTCGTCCGGATGCCGACCTGCCCGTGTGCTTCCAGCAGACTGTGCTGGTCTGGGTCCCCCTTGGCTTCTTCTGGATTTTGGCTCCATGGCAGCTGCTGCCCATGTGTAAATCCAGAGTAAAGAAATCATCTGTGACCAAACTTTACATCATCAAACAGGTAGAGTGGGCTGAGGGGACACAGAGGGCAGGCTGGAGCAGCTTGGGATGGTGGGGTGGTGAGTGGAAAGCCTCTGGGGTGGAGTAAGGTGTGGGATGAAGAGAAGTGTAGGAGAGAAGGAGCAACGGGCTAGGGCACAATCTGGGACAGAAACATAAAGGGGGGCCGAGGAGTAGGCATATCTGGGACAGAGGGGATAATAGGGCTGGGATGCACTGGGAAGGAGGGCAGAGGTGTGTATCTGAGCCTCTCATCTTGCTGGCTGTTATCCTCCAAGCTTAAGATGATGCTCCTGTGGAAGTGCCGCAGGTTCACAGGGCCCTAGAAAGCTCTCCCAGGACAGGTTTGGGTTGGAAAGGGTGTAATGGTATATAGGACGCAGTGCTTTTATGCCCAACTGTGTTGTCTCCCAGTGTTTCTCAGTGCCCACGGTGTCTCCCCTCACAGCTGCTCCCCTCTCCCCGCAGGTACTGGCTACCTTGCTGATGCTGACGGCAGTGGCGGAGTTGGCCCTGGCATTTGTAGAGGACACAGAGCAGGACTCCCTGCCAGCTGTCCAGTACACAAACCCCAGCCTGTACGTTGCCACCTGGGTAAGGGATCCAGATGGTAAATGTGCTGTGTGTCATCAAACAGACAGGGTGTGAGACCATGGGGCCAAGCAGCAGAAAACTTCCCATAGCACAGAGATCAGCTGGAAGCTGTGTCCATGATGGAGGTGTAGACTGGAGGATGGGTGGGGATTAGCCTTGAATGTGTGTGGGTGGTGCACAAGGGTGGTAGGTTGAGGGCAGGTGTCTGGTTGTACGGTGGTCCCTCCTTTTATCCTTAAAACCAGGATAGATACTATGCCTGTGAGCATTGCTGAGTTTCCTGGCAGAAGCCTTAGTAGCAGCAGTATGGGTTTCACAGGACTGATTGCACAGCGTGAACATCAGACCGTGGCTTGCTGTTCCGATGTCTCACAGCTTCCCATGGGTTGTGGCTCAGTTTTGTATGGAGGGTCGAGAAGTGCCACAGGCAGAGGAGGAAGCTGAGGAAAGAGGGGCTATTAGCTTGATGGAATATGTGCATGGAAGTTGCAGACATCTTGTATGAGACATGGAATATTCTAATAGTCTTAACAAAGCCATAATGCTCAGTAGCAACACTTAAAAGCAAAAGTAACACCCCAATCTGCTATTTTTCCTATTTTGTCATGTCATTTATCTTCATGTGTAGAGTTCATGTGAGATTATAAGCCAAGGGGACTGCCCAGAGAGGAGGTGCTGCTGGGTCTCTGATCTGGCTTTAATTCCAGGTCTGGAGGCAATATGCAGAAGGCAGGGTGTGACTCCTCACAGCTGGGCATATCTGAAGATCTGGGGTGAGAACACCTAAAATGAGAAATAGTGCCCTGCTGTAATGTCAGGGTGACTTCAGACCTTGCTTTTTCTATGAGGAGCCTGATCTTATGTCTTTCTGAAATAAACCTTTGCCCTGTGCAATAAACTCCAAAGCTTATGTAGGGTTGGCAGCGACCTCAGTCACTGGGAGCTCAGTGTCTTCAAGGCAGAGAATTCCAGCAGATCATGTGTGCTGGTGTCCTGGGACACATATGCTCCAAAGGCACGTTTAGAGCCCAGACCTACTCCTGCAGCCCTACCTGAACCTCTGACTGATTTTCTTTCTCCCAGCTCCTGGTTCTGCTGATCCATGATGTGCGGCGCTTCTGCTTGTGCAGAGACTCGGGGATACTTTTCTGCTTCTGGACGCTGTCCCTGCTCTGTGGGATATTGCCATTCCAGTCGCTCCTCCGGAGAGCCCTGCAGGTTGGGTTTGGCAGGAAGCTCTGTGCTTCCCCATAGTCTTGTTCTGTCCCCAAACAAGGTCCCTTCAGACCTAATCTCTTGAGAAGCTGAGGTCCTGGCTGCCCTAGGGACCTTGGAGAACCAGAAGAGACCTGAGAAGGAACGGCTCTTTGAATTCATCCTGTCTCTTTGGGGAGGCATAAGCTCTTCAGTAGCAAAGGGGTGGCAAAGGGAAGCTGAGCCAGGACCCAGAGCGAGTTTTGCATTGCCCTGTTGGGCTCAGCCATGTTCACTGTCCTGGGGATGGATCTTGTCTGAGTGCCAGGTGGCCTTGAGACAAGTCCCAACAGTCACCCTGGGCTCTCCGTTCCTGCAGGCACCAGTCTCCGACATGCCAAGGTTTGTCCTTTTCTTCATCTCCTATGGGCTTCAGCTGCTGCTCTTCCTTGTCTCAGGCTTCTCAGATGTTGCTCCAGAAACAAAGGAAATCAGGAAGAAGGTGCGAGGTCCATGTGGGAGTGAGCTTGGGGCTCGGGGTACCACATCCCGGCAGGCGTTGTATGGGGCAGGATGGGCTCCGTGCAGAGACTCCTTCTGGGCCCTGTGGGAGGGAAGACCTGAGAGGCTTTGGCAAGGGGCATTGTGAGAGCTGGAGCCTGCAGCCTGGGGCATCTGCACGTGTGTCCAAAGTGGGCTGCTTCTGGCTGAGCGATGGGGCTCCTGGGGCTGGAGCTGGCACAGTTTGAAACCTCTGGTGTTGCTTAATGACTGGGGGTGCTGAGTCAGCTCTAGTCAACACCACCCCTCAGCATCAACAATCTCTTGGTACCCACTTTGCTTTGTACCCTAGAACCCAGAGGTGACAGCCTCCTTCCTGAGCTCCATCACCTTTGAATGGTACACCAGGTGAGCAGGGCTCCATAAGAGGTTGGGCTGGTGAAATGCAGGAGTGCTTTAGGGCTGGGCCAGTGCTGTTTCAGGGAGCCTGCAGCACAGGCTGCTTGGAGTTAGTCGTGGGAGGCACCACATTCGGTACAGTCTGTGCAGCCTGAGCTCAGGGCCAGGCTGGGTGTGAAGGCTCTGCATTTGCAGCAAGGACTCTCCCTTGGGTATAGTGTGAGAGAACTTGCTGAGGGGAGATTCCTCTGCCCCACAGCATTGTTTTCAAGGGCTATCGCAAGCCCTTGGAGGTAGAGGATATCTGGGAATTGAAAGAAAAAGACAAGACACAGGCTATTTACGCTGTTTTCGAGAAGAACATGAAGACTGCAGTGAGGAAGGCCCAAGCAGAACTGGAGAAACGGAAATGCAAGAAAAGAAGACACCAGGAAGGTGACCCAGACCATGGGAACAACATGGGCAAGGCCCAGAGCCAAGACATTCTGGTTCTGGTAAATCCCATCCTATTCTTGGTCTTGCATGGGACTGAGAGATCCAGGTCCAGCCTTGGGGAGTAGGGTCACCTCACCTCCCTGCAATCCCTTTGCTGGGTTTTCCCCTCTTTGATTCTGCAGGGCCATGGGCAAGGATGGGGGTACCCATGACAGGATCTTCTCTGTCCTCAGCAGATTCCCATGTTTTGAGAGACCAAGAAAATCTCCATCCTTCTGCCCTACAGAAGGACAGGAACCACCCTCAAGTCTGCCATACAAGCAGCTCCCTTATCTCTTTCCCAGATAACTCCCAGCAATGAGGTTAGAGTGAACATCACTCTGTGATCACCCCTGGCCTCAGATTCTTGCTGGGGCCTGAGAGGTTCAGGCTGGTCTGGGGTTTGCAACAATTGTCTTTGGTGCACAAGAGGGGTGTTAGTACTGGGGGTGTATGATATGAGCAGAGATCAGTGAGAGGGAACATGTCAGGAGGTAAAGCTAAGGCTTCATTCAGGATACCTGATCTGGGGTCTCTGGTGCTGCCCTGGAAGCATCCTTTCAGGTGCAGGAAGCCTGCACAACCAGCTCCTTTACTTCTGTGTGGGCTTCCCTCTAGGAGGAGAAGCAGCCAAAGAGGAAGAAGAAGGGACATGAAGGGGACTCCAGCCCTCGCAAGGATTTTGCCAGGGGTTGGCTAGTGAAAACCCTGTGCAAGACATTCTGGCAGAACCTCCTGCTATCGGTGGCTTTCAAGCTGGTGCACGATGGACTTGTGTTTATCAGCCCCCAGCTGCTGAAGTGAGTCCTTTCTCTCTGTCCTTCTCCATGCCCTGTCCTGGCTTTGCACCCTGCCCCACCACCTCCCTATGTGCAATGCATCCAACCCCACCATCTCCATATGTGTGCTTCTTCCAGCCCCACACCCTGGGGACTTTTTGTGCCCTCACCAAAGGTGTGAGAATGTGTTGGGTTACAGTTTAATGAAGAACTGATCTGAGCTGGCTGCCAGCTCTTATGGGTGATATCTTGCTCCCTGCTCCCTACATCCTTTGTTATGCAATCCTGCTCCCTCCCTGGAGACAGTCCTGGCTTTTCTTTGGGGTCCTTCATGAATCAGTCCAGCTCAGCCCAACAGGACCTGCCTGGTTTGTTTTGCAGAGCCACACAATCGCTTCTCTGTGGATGATCTGACATTAGTGACCCACTGATATACGTGAAATGCAGTATCCCTGGCAGAACAGGGACACCCAGCAGAACAGAGGTCCCCAGCTTGCTGAGCACTGAGCCAGCTGTCTGGGGCAGGGTTACTGCTCTCGTGAGGATGCTCTCCTTGCATTGGTTTGGAGCATCCTGCTTGGGTCTGTCTCAGTAGGGTGAGGGTCTCATGGGTTTCTTTTCCCTCCAGGCTGCTAATCACCTTTGTGTCAGATGAGGAGTCCTTTGCCTGGCAAGGCTATCTGTACGCCATCCTGCTCTTCCTGACGGCACTGATCCAGTCCCTCTGCCTGCAACAGTACTTCAGCTTGTGCTTCCAGCTTGGCATAAATGTGCGTGCCAGTCTTATTGCTGCCATCTACAAGAAGGTTGGTATGGCCCTGTCATCACCCCTGTTGGCTTCCTCCAAGCTGGGCTGGGATACCAGCATCCATTGCCTGCCACGTCAACCTGGGGCGAGTGGAGTGCATGCCCTTTACTTTCCAAGAAGATGCAGGAAGAGCTTGGCTTTTGGGACACGCACTCAATGGTGGGGACACTGTGAGTTCTAGTTCTGCCTGGGACCTGGGTGCTGCAGCCATGTGTTTGACAGCTACTAGTGGCTGTGGGAGGTTTCTCTTCAGAGCAGTGCAACACCTAGGGCGGCTGCTGCTGGGATTCCTGCACAGGGATGTGATTCTTTGCCCCCAGCATCCAGTGGCTCTCAGTGTGCAGACAGTGATAACAGCACCTGTGACCAGCAGAGAGGCACCAGGAGCAGTTTCAGCCTGGCCTGCTAATTCCCTGCTCTGTGCCGTGCTGCTGGCAGCCAGATTGCTCCCAGACCGGCTTGTGGTGACTATGCTTTCTCTCTCCAGGCACTCACTATGTCCAGTGCCACCCGCAAAGAGTCCACAGTGGGAGAGACTGTGAATCTGATGTCGGCTGATGCCCAGAGGTTCATGGACACGGCCAACTTTGTTCACCAGCTGTGGTCATCCCCCCTGCAAATTATCCTGTCCATCATCTTCCTCTGGGGAGAACTGGGCCCCTCTGTCCTGGCTGGCATCGCAGTCATGGTGTTGCTCATTCCCATAAATGCACTTCTGGTCGCCAAGGCCAAAACCATACAGGTCAGTGGCGGGTGCAAGATCCTCCCTGGCATCCTACTCCTGAAGCCTGCTGTTGCTCCCCCTACTCGTTTTCCACACTCCTCTACCCTTTCCTGTTGTGCTGTGGATCTTTCCCAGCCTAGGAAGTTCATCTGACTTGGGCTGGGAGTGTCTCTAGCCTGAGGTGGGGGGTGATCAGCTGAGATGAGCAGGAGGCAGGTGAGACTGGTTCTACTATCACAGCTGAACTTGAATAGGGCTGGGTGCAGCCTTGAGGACTGAAAGCAAGATACAGAATCATAGAATCGTTAAGGTTGGAAAAGACCTCTAAGATCATCAAGTCCAACCGTCAACCCAACACCATCATGCCTCCTAAACCGTGTCCTGAAGTGCCACGTCTACAAGTTTTATATTACCAACCATAAAATAAAGCTCTAGTTTCTACTTGACAACAGGGTGCTGTTTTTTTTCCCAGGTTGTCCAGAGCCCCAGGGAGCCAAGGTCCAGCTTTGTGGGATGTCTCCTCTGGGCTCTGGAGCCCACCTTTCCCTTCCCTTCCCTGTGGCAGCCCAGATGTTTTCCCAAGGGTGAGCTGCTGTCTGGTTTAGGTGACCTCTGGTTCTTCTGTTTGTAGGTGAGGAACATGAAGAACAAAGATGAACGCATGAACATAATGAGTGAAATCCTCAATGGAATCAAGGTGAGCAGTGGAATGGAGATGCCCAGGGCAGCTGCTGCACCCCTCTTGGTGCACTGTAGCTGGAGGCAGAACACCTGTATAACCCTACAGCATCAATGTTATGTCTAGCTTGGGGCCCCTGTGTCTGGGGTAAGCAAGCCTCAGTCTCTGCAATTCCTTTGGCTTCCTCACCTTTTAGAAGGTTGGCTGGGGAGGAGCTCTAGGTACCTAGACCAAGACTTAGGAGGCAAGAGAGGGTTTTCTGGGGTTTTCTGGCTGGCTGTGGTGGTGAGCAGGCTATCATAGTGTCAGAGGGTTTGGCAGTGACCTGTAAGCTGAGGGCGAGGGAGTGGGAATGCTGTGGGAAAGTGCTATAAGCCATAGGGCAGGACAGGAGAGGGGAGATGCAGTGGCCAAGCAGGCTTCTGAGCAAGCCAGGAGCTGGTGATGGAGGTGCTGGCCACCAGGTGGGCATTCCCAGGAGGCCAGCACCCACTCACCCTGCTCATCCCACAGATCCTGAAGCTTTTTGCTTGGGAGCCCTCATTTGAGAAGCGAGTCAATGAGATCCGGGCACGCGAGCTCAAGGACTTGGTGAACTTCAGTTACCTGCAGTCAATCTCTATCTTCGTGTTCACATGTGCCCCCTTTCTGGTGAGTGCCAGCAGGTCTGGGGAGGGATGCACCTTCCTCAGAGCTGGGATTGGGCTGTGTCCAAGGGGATGGGAAGGATTGGGAACCTTGGCTGGAGTGCTTCTGCAGCAAGGAAGGGGCTGGCTGGCAGATGCCTGGGGTGCAGAGTATGGTCCTGGCTGCTGGCAGGAGAGTTGTGGTGGAAAAGGGTTGCATCAGAGTGGTGAGACAGGGCCCAAAGGAGAAGGGAAGCAGGAGGGGAACAGGTCCCCAGTAGGAAGGCACTGCTGAGGTCTTAGAGGAGCACAAAGGTCTGGGCTGCACACAACCACGCTGATGGTGGCTTTCCCTGCTATCTGTCCTAGGTCTCCTTGGCAAGCTTCGCCGTCTATGTACTGGTGGATGAGAACAACATCCTGGATGCACAGAAGGCCTTTACTGCCATCTCTCTTTTCAATGTGCTGCGCTTCCCCATGGCCATGCTGCCCTTGGTCCTCTCTTCCCTGGTGCAGGTCAGCCCTCACATAGGGCAGGGGATGCAGGGGCATCTTATGATACCATGCCCAAACCAGCACAGGGGGCTCAGGTGTGTGATGGACCTGGGCCTTGGACAGGGGTCAGTGCACGGAACTCTGCTGGGAATGGGATGGGACAGGACTCATTCATATATATGACACAGGCTTGGGGCTCAGAGGCTGGTGCTGGTGCTTGGGTTGGGGGGCTGTGTGTATGGGGTGGTCCACTTATGGGGCTCCTGACAGCCTACCCAGCTGTGCCCCATGCCCATATGCCATCCTCTTTCTGCCATGACAGGCCAATGTGTCGACTGAGAGGCTGGAGTGCTACTTGGGTGGAGAAGACTTAGACACTTCAGCTATCCACCACAACCCCATTGCAGGTAGGCAGACCTCCAGGTTAGTCCCTGTGGGTCATAGGCTGGCCCAGCCCTGGGGTCTCCCAGCCCTGAGGGATGGCTCTCTGCTGACAGGCAGCGCTGTGCGTTTCTTGGAGGCCACCTTTTCCTGGGAGCAGGATGGCAACGCTGTGATAAAAGAGTGAGTGCTCTGCGCCATGTTGGGGGCAGATGGGTGGGGAGAGGGAGTCTTTCTGTGTCATTAGTTGGGGATGGCAGTCACCTCGCACAGTGCTGCTAGAGGCAAGTGCCACAGAGACACTGCTCTGTGCGGGTCCCATGCAGGAGCTGGCCGGTGACCTGGCAGTGCTGCTTCCTCAGCCCTCATGTCTTTGCAGTGTCACCCTGGACATACCGCCTGGGAGCCTGGTGGCCGTGGTGGGGGCTGTGGGCTCAGGCAAATCTTCGCTGGTGTCAGCCATGCTTGGGGAGATGGAGAATATTAAGGGACACATCAACATCCAGGTGAGAGGAGCCGGTTGGCACGGGGGGCTGTGGGGCTGCCTGGTTGCTTAGCGGAGAGGCAGCAGGGCAGGACTGGTGCTGGAGTGGTGGCTCAGGGCAAGAACAAGCTGCAGGAGATGGCAGTGTTCTTGTGTCTCTTTTTCCAGGGCTCGCTGGCCTATGTCCCCCAGCAAGCCTGGATCCAGAATGCCACACTGAAAGACAACATCCTTTTTGGGTCAGAACTGGATGAAGCCAGGTATCAGCAGATCATCAAGGCTTGTGCCCTCTTCCCAGACCTGGAGCTGCTGCCTGCAGGTGACCAGACAGAGATTGGAGAGAAGGTATCAGCCCTGGGCACTGTGGGTTTCCTGTAGCACCTGCAGTGGAGGACAGAGCTGTTGCCCTGTGCCAGCCCAGTGCTCAGAGAGGTCTCTTCCCTTCCAGGGCATTAACCTGAGTGGGGGCCAGAAGCAGCGAGTCAGCCTGGCCCGGGCAGTGTACAGCAATGCAGACATCTACGTCTTGGATGACCCCCTGTCTGCCGTGGATGCTCATGTTGGCAAGTACCTCTTCGAGCATGTGCTGGGGCCTAAAGGGCTGCTGCAAAAGAAGGTGAGCACCCATGCACTCCTCCCTACCACCTAGCCAGGCAGAAGTGGCACTGGCATGGCGTTGACCATCCAGGGAAGGCTGAGGTTGCTTGCTTGAGATGGGGGGGTGGTTCTGTGGCTTTCACGTGGGGCTGCAGCAGGCAGGAGAGGCCTCACAGGTCCCCAGAGGGGTGCTCTGTGTCCTTATAGCCAGGCAGTGCTAAGCAGAGAGGTCCCTAAATAGGGGATGGAGAGCCTGCAGGCCCATGGCTGGGGGATGAGGGGTGCTCTGATGCTCACTACCCTGCAACCACTTTGTTGCAGACACGGATCTTGGTGACGCACAATATCAGTTTCCTGCCCCAGGTCGATAACATCGTGGTGCTGGTGGCAGGAGCAGTGTCTGAACACGGCTCCTACAGCACCCTGCTTGCAAACAGGGGGGCCTTTGCCCAGTTCCTGAACTTGTATGGCAGACAGGATGAGGATGCTTCGGAGAAAAATTCCACAGGTACTGGGAACACAACGGGGCTGTGGCAGTTAGAGGGGCTGTGCGTGTGTCTTGGGGATATGAAAACCCCACGACCTGTTCTGTCAGTCTGACCTGGCTCTATTCAGCCCAGGCCGCAGCGATGGCTGCTGTGAATCCACCCCAGCTTCTGGCAATCAGCAGCACAAGGACTTTCTGCCTAAGATTTGCATCCAGGCATTGTGTTGAACAGCCAGTGGAGGACCTGTCTAATTTTTTTACTCCCTATTTAGTTCATTTACATTTATGGCTCCCATAATCTCATGTGGCAACAGGCTCCATACCTTAGCGATGCTGGGGTGAGAAATATCCTTTGGTTTATTCTAGACATGCTGTTGGATAATGTTTCATCTTTATTATGTCCCTCAGTGCTATGGGGAGGAGTGGTGTCAGGTCAGGTGGATGCTCACCCTGTCTGGGCTCAGCCTAGTTATCTAGCTGGAGCCTGGCTATTCCCAGTCCATCCCCACAGGATCCATCTCCACCTGCTCAGAGAAGTGCTCCTGAACTGAAGTTACATGACTTACCAGATCTTGCATCTCCTAAACTAGCACTTGCATCTCCTAAACTAGCACAAATCTCTGCATGAGGTCCGNTCCCAATGTCCCCCACTTCCTTCTTCTTCCCCCAGCTTTATATACTGAGCATGGTGTGGAATATCCCTTTGGTCAGTTTGGGTCAGCTGTCCCGGCTGTGTCCCCTCCCAGCTTCCCGTGCACCCGGCAGAGCATGGGAAGCTGAAAAAGTCCTTGACTAGTGTAAGCGCTACTGAGCAACAACTAAAACATCTCCGCATTATCACCACTGTTTCAGCACAAATCCAAAACACAGCCCCATACTAGCTACTACAAAGAAAATCAACTCTATCCCAGCTGAAACCAGGACACAGGGCTTTGTCCTCCCTATGCCAGAAGGATGGCCTGCAACTCAGGGCAGCTCTGCAGGGGGGAGACTGACTGTAACCATTGCCTGCACCTGTTAGGGGATGTGGCTAGCCTGGGCCAGAAGTACCCAGGGAGGCTGCGCAGCCAAAAGGGGAGGTCGAGGCCAAACTTGGGAGATCTCTTGGACCTTGCCTCTTGGTGCTTGAGGTGGCTTGGCTGGCTGTGGAGGGTGGTGGAAGCTAATGGCTGCACGAGGCATATGAGCAACTTGCCCATTCTACAGCTTGCCTCTCACTGGGAGGTGGCTAGCCTGGCTCTTGCCTCTGAGTGTGGCTTCTGAAGTTGGCTCCCTGCTATCAGTACAGCTAAAGGAGTCCAGGCAATTCACCACTGTACGGGTCATCCATCCCTGCAGTCCCACCAGTGCTACTGGGACAAATCAGCAGCAGGGACTACCTCCATGCAGGCCTTTAGCCTTATGTCCCCTGTCAGTTCTCCCTCCAGCACAATGTATTTCTTCCTCCTCCTCCTGCTGTACTGTGGTACTGTGCTTGCAGCAGGGTTTGAAACAGCTTTGATGTGCGGAGGTAGGATACAGCCTGGGCCTGGGGTGAAGCTGAGTGCAGCAGAGGTGTGGTGCATGGGAGATGCTCTCTCCTCAGTGCCTGACCCTACCTTCCCTCATCCCTGTGCTTGTAGCTGTTGCTTTACCTGAAAATGAAGAGCAGGGGGATGAAGACGTGGAGCCTTGTGTGGAGGAGGGCCCTGATGATGTGGTGACCATGACCCTGAAGCGAGAGGCCAGCATCCATCAGAGAGGGTTCAGTCGCAGGTGGGAACTCGACCGACCTGAGCTCTCAGGTCTCTTCCTTGGCCCCTGCATTTTTTCCTAGGAGATGGGATCTAGGGGCTCCCCTGGGGGGATTCCTGTGGAGAAGGGGCTGGGAGCCTCCTTGCCTGCTGCTGCCACCAGCTGGGCTGGGTCAGGAGCATCTGATCTTGCCTTTACTCACACTAGTGTGTCACAGCCTTACTCTGTGGTCTTCCCTGAAACTCCTGCTGCTGGCTGGTTCTGCTTTTGGGGATGAGGGCTTTGATTTTTGTGGCTGCAAATGCCTAGGGTTTCCACAAGACTCATTTAAAGCTGCCCCAGTTAGGACATTATTTCCCAGAGGGCTACAGCACTGAAGTCCCAATGCAGCATGGGGATGGACCCCCAGGAGAGTAGGACCCATCCAGCACCCCATGACTAATGGTGCCCATCACCTCCCTGCAGCCTTAGTAAAAGCAGCACCAATTCCTGGAAGAAGGCCCAGGAGGAGCCCTCCAAGAAGCTGAAGGGCCAGCAACTGATCGAGAAAGAAGCTGTGGAAACTGGCAAGGTGAGGAGGATGGATAGAGGAAGCACTGTGTTGCCCTGGCCCAGTGCTATAAGACTCTGGCTATGTCTCAGAGAAGCCGGTGCTAGCTGTCTGTGGCCCCATTGCAGCCAAGAGACACTGAAGGAGACAGAGCTGCCTGGGGCTGGTGGGCAGGGCAGTGGAGGGGAGCACTGTGGGCAGCAAGGTGGGAGTCCCAGGGTTGTGCTGGGTGCTGTTGGCTGCCATTCACTGGGCAGCAGTGATGGGCTAAATTGGTCCACAGGTGAAGTTCTCCATGTACCTGCAGTACCTGCGTGCTGTTGGCTTGTGGTATTCTTTCTGGGTTGCCATGGGCTACGTTGGACAGTATGTCACTTTTGTGGGGACCAACCTGTGGCTCAGTGCCTGGACTGATGATGCGCAGCACTACCTGAATCAGACCTATCCCGTGGAGCAGCGAGACCTGCGGATTGGTGTCTTTGGGGCGCTGGGGATTTCACAAGGTGAGTGTGGGAGCACAGAGGATCCTACTCACCTCAGCTGTGTGGCCCAGAAGGGATATGGTTTGCAAGGCCTGCAGGCAGCAGTACAGCGAGGAGCAGGGGACCCAGCACTGTGTTCATTTGCCTGCTGCTGCCTTTATTCCGGCTCCTAGCTGAACTGGGGACAGATATCAGCCTAAAGTTAGTATAAATTGCCCCAGGGTGTCTGTGTTGCCCCCTTAGGTTGAAGATCACTGTCCTAAATCAGTTTGGAGATAGTCCTAGGGCCCAAGGCTTTCCAAAAGGGTTAGCGTTCTTCCCTTGTGGTGGGACATAGTTACAGGGAGGTGGGAGGCAGGACTATCACAGTGGCTTGCTGCAGAGCTGCTGGCTTGAAGCTGCTTGATGTGTCCCTTGAGTCACAGGGTGCCTGGGGCCAGTGTCACACATGAGCTGTAATGATCACCCTGTGCTCTCCTTGCAGCTCTCTTCCTACTCTTTGCAACTATCCTATCTGCTCATGGTTCCATGCGAGCGTCCCAGGTTATGCATCAGCAACTGCTCAGCAACATCCTGCGAGTGCCCATGAGCTTTTTTGACATGACCCCGACTGGCCGCATTGTGAATAGGTTTGCCAAGGTAAGAGAACAACCCCAACATGGAGAAGGAGTTTGTTCCGTAAGGTCTGGAGAACATTGGGTTGGTGGCAGAACCCTGTTGCTGTTCAGCACTGCGTAGATGAGCCCAGATCAGGGCCTGGAAGGGACCAGAAGGGCATGGTGGATGTGAGGCTGTCTGTGAGGCAAACCACATCCTGGTCTATACTAGGAGGAGAGTGGCTAGCAGATCACAGGAAGTTAATATCTGCTCTGCTCAGTGCTAGGGAGGCCACACCTGGATACTGTGTCCTGTTTTGGGGCCACCTGGTCAAGAAGGATATGGAGAAACTGAAGAGGGTCCAGAGTAGATTACCAAGAGAGGCAGGAGCCTACAGCTCATGTCCCATAAAGAGTTGTCCTTCTGGTTATGGACTTTCAGCAAAATTACACAGTCTTTGCTATGTAAATGAAGCTCATAAACCAAAGAGAAAACGAGAAAGGAGGGAGAATACAGAGAGGTAGTTTCAAGTGTGCTGCCACTCCACTTCTTCCTTTGGTGCCATCTCTTGATTTTTGGGAATAGAAATCTCTCTTGAGATCAAGCCTATGGGCCTGCTGGGTTTACTCTGAGATGAGGGAGTATATAGTGCCCAGCAAGGAGAGGGATGATGGCCAGCTGGAGACCTGGGTGCACCTGCATGGACCTGGAGTCAGCCCTGTCCCTCTTTCTGCCTCAATTCCTGCTCCTGCATCCTGGGTCCAGATGAAGATGCAGTTCCCAAAGCTGGTCTGTGCAACAGGGAAATATTATAGAAAGCTTCTCTGTTAAATCAGCTGTTCCCAAGCCAAGAGCTGTGGCCCTAAATGGGGTTGTGACCCTAACACCAGTTCGGTGTCATCCAATATTTTTGCTAGTGTCTGGAACTGTGTTACCACATGAGTGAGTAGGAACCCTGTATGTGCGGGGCCTTTGGGTTTCTCCCTCTTTCTGATGTCACTGACTGCTTCTCCACACTTCTTTGTATACCCCAGGACATCTTCACGATAGATGAGACCATTCCCATGTCCTTCCGCAGCTGGCTCTCCTGTTTTATGGCCATCATTAGCACATTGTTCATGATCTCCCTGGCCACCCCATTTTTTGCTCTCATTATCATTCCCTTGAGCATCTTCTACTATTTTGTGCTGGTGAGTTAACTGTGGCTTGAGAGAAGCTTCTGCCCTGCTTAGAGCAGTATCTTTGTTGCTGCTGGGCTTTGTGTTGGTAACCAAGTTGTGTCCCTCATTTCAGCGCTTCTATGTCTCCACGTCACGTCAGCTACGGCGTCTGGACTCTGTAACTAGGTCTCCTATCTACTCCCACTTTGGTGAGACAGTGTCAGGCCTTTCTGTGATCCGGGCCTATGGACACCAAGAACGGTTCCTGCAGCAAAATGAGAGGACCATGGACATCAATCAGAAAAGTGTTTACTCCTGGATAGTTTCAAATAGGTGAGTTTTACTCCTTATGCCACAGCCTCAGCCCAGGGGCTTCTGGGTCCTGAGGGAGGTCCTTGAGATGCTGCAGTCCTCTCTTTTGATCTCAGGGTCTGTGTAGGAACTGGGGGAGCTTAGGATAGGACCACCATCTGTAGGAAGGAAACATTTTAGTGTGATTTGAAAGCCAGGGTGTGGCCCACTAGAAGTGTCCAGAGCCTGGGCAGGGTGAGCTGTGCTGTCAAGGGCTGAGATGCTCTTGGTGGGTTCTGGGAAGAGGCTGATGTTCCAGGCCAGGTGAGAGCATGATGGGGCAGTATCTGGTGTTGACGTGTTACTGGGTAGATATTTTGGGTGTGCGAGGGTTGTACAGTTGGGGCTCCTCAGATACATGGCATTACCAGCACAGGAGGTTATGTGTGAGACACAGGGGCTGACAGATAAAATGAACCAGCTTGCCAAATTGGCTACAGATCACATGCTGTGTAGGTGCAGGTACTATGTGTGCAGCACTGGGCTCAGGGTTGGGTGCACAGGGATGCTGGGGGGTGCTGGTCTCACTGGTGGGCCCTGTGTTAGGTGCAGGCAGATGCCTCTCCCACTGCCCCTCAGCTGTGCTCTCCCGGTGCAGGTGGCTCGCCATCCGTCTGGAGTTTGTTGGAAGCCTGGTGGTCTTCTTCGCTGCGCTTCTAGCTGTGATTTCAAAGGGCACTTTGGAGGGCGGCATCGTGGGTCTTTCTGTCTCCTCGGCCCTCAACGTGAGTCAATGAAAGCTTTTTCTTATTTCAAGGCAGGGCTGTTTCTAGGAGCAACACCCTGATGGCTCTGGGCTGGCTGCAGGATGCTGCCTTGCCTCCAGTTCTGATCCATGGAGAGGGGATTGGCTGGGGTGTCCCATCACCTGGAGAGCTGGTATGGAGCCAGGGGAGGACACATCCCAGTGTGAGGGGGGCACTTGCTGTTGTGGGAAGGAGCACGTTCCTGCTGTGCATCAGAGATGCTGTAGCAAAGCTTCTGAAGGGCTGGGGAGCGGAGATTTACGGGCTGGGCCAGGGAGTCTTGTGCCCAGGCTGAGTCCCTGAGCTGAGGCGGGCGGCAGTTTTTCCTGGGTCCCACTGAGCTCTGCATCCTCTGGCTTTGTCATGCAGGTGACACAGACTCTGAACTGGCTGGTGCGGACGTCTTCGGAGCTGGAGACAAACATTGTGGCTGTGGAGCGGGTACATGAGTACACTAAGGTGAAGAATGAGGTGAGAACAGGATCCAGGCAAACGCCTGCGGCACAGCTTGGTGCTAGCCATCATCACAGGGTGCAACCCCCCTAATGCTCCTGTGTCCCCAGGCTCCATGGGTGACAGAAAATCGTCCACCCCATGGCTGGCCCAGCAAAGGCGAGATCCAGTTCATTGACTACAAAGTTCGTTACCGACCTGAACTGGAGCTGGTTCTTCAGGGGATCACCTGCAATATTGGGAGCACTGAGAAGGTAAGGACCTCTGTGTCTGCCCTCACTACACCCTTTCCATAGTGAACATGTTAAAGTTGTTTCTGTCCTCTTAGGTTCTGCCTGTGGGCTGGGGAGGGATGGTGATGGGATGTGGCTCCCGGCGACTTGAGCTGTGGGGTAGGGACCAGAGGAGACAATCTGGGAGATGGTGATTGCAGATGCAGGGCAGGAAGGTCCACCAGACCAAGACAGAGCGTCTGCCCTGTTTTCTTCAACTCTGTCAGCTGGTCTAAATAGCTGCTTCCACAGGTTGGGGTTGTGGGCCGGACCGGGGCCGGAAAATCCTCCCTTACCAACTGCCTCTTCCGGGTGCTGGAGGCTGCTGGAGGGACAATCATCATTGATGAGGTGGATATAGCAACGATCGGCCTCCATGACCTGCGCCAGAACCTCACCATCATCCCCCAGGTGAGCTCACCCCACCTTCCTGCGTCCCACTGCTGCACATCCTCCCCAGGCGCTGTTCCCTGGGCGATGCATTGCTCTTAGTGCATCCCTGGGTGCTGCGGAGAGTTCAAGGGCCTGTGAGCATGCTGTGGCCACCTCCCCTGCCCAGCTGCAGGCAGCAGGGCAGGCAGGCTGTGGCCAAACTCGGGGGCCTGGAGCAGCTACAGCAGCTACATTCAGCCCTACTGAATGGTTGTGGCGTGGCTGAACACGGTGCTGTCCCTGGCAGGACCCCGTGCTCTTTACTGGCACCCTGAGGATGAACCTGGACCCCTTTGACCAGTACACAGACGAGGAGGTCTGGAAGGCCCTTGAGCTGGCCCACCTGAAGACACATGTGCAAGAGCTTCCTGAGGGGCTGCTGCATCTTGTGAGCGAGGGAGGGGAGAACCTGAGGTGAGTGGAACATGCCCAGCTCCCCTCCCATCCCCCTGCTCCCAGGGGAACAGCAGCCTCCAGCAGAGTGGCTGTCCAGGGATGAAGGCACACAAGCTTCTGGGAGTGAAGGGGGGAGAAAATGGTCCAGCAGTCAGGGCTGTCAGGGAGCCAGCATGAGCCAAGCCTTCCGTGGAGGACCAGAGAGCAAGATGCTGAGGGATGTGGTGCTCAGGGTGGGAGATGATCAGCTGGGGCAAGGCCAGAGAGGGCTGGGCAGGCATGGTGTTGGGATCAGGGCGGTGTGTGGCAGTAGGCTTGCAGAAGCCAGGCTGGTGTCTGCCTAGTAACCCATGTTGGCCGCTCATCCCAGTGTTGGTCAGCGACAGCTCGTGTGCCTGGCCCGGGCCCTTCTCCGCAAAGCCAAGATCCTCATCCTTGATGAAGCAACAGCAGCTGTAGATCTTGAAACTGATAATTTAATCCAGACAACAATCCGGCGTGAGTTTGCTGCCTGCACTGTCCTTACCATCGCCCACCGCCTCCACACCATCATGGACAGCAACAGGTACCATGGGGCAAGGGGAACAGGGCTCTGGACTCCGAGGATGGGGCAAGAGGTAGCCAGCAGCAGAAGCAATATACAGAGCTTCTAGGAGAGCAGAATAGGGACAGGAAGGATAGCCATGCAGTAGTTATACCTTTGTGGGGAGAAACATTTTTGGGGATCCTTCTTTATAGCAAGAGGCCACAGAAGTTGTTGACACCTTACATGTGTCACCCCACCAGCATAGGGAGGAGACCTGTGCCCTCACCTCTGTGCTGAGAGGTGAACCATATAACATGGCTGTAGGAGTGAGGGTTGGTGGGGCTGTAGTGCTGGCACCAGCAGCGCTATCGTCTCAGATCCCAGGAGCTCAGGCTTTCTCATTCCCTGCTGCCAGGGTGATGGTGCTGCAGGCCGGGAGGATTGTGGAATATGACAGCCCTGAGAAGCTGCTCAAGAAGCAAGGCATCTTCTCTGCGATGGCAAAGGACGCTGGCATCACGAATGTAGAAACCACCATGCTGTAGGTGGAGCAGAGCAGTGTGTGGGTGTTTGCGTGGGCAGCTCCCTCCCTCTGGCACTCACCAAGCAGGTACTGGCATCTTCCTGCAGCAGGGCTGCCCAAGAATTTGTCTCTCTGCAGGTGGGAAGCCGAGAGGGTGGCTTCTCTGGCTGTCAGGGAGAGGGGATCTGGACTTGAGCAAGCTGTTAACCTTGCTACCATGCCCTACCCACTGTGCACACGAGGGTCTGGAGCTATATAATTTACTCCAGTGCAGAGAGGAAAATTTATCTGTTGGACAGGGAGACCATGGACCTCTGGGGGTCTTAGTTTTTGTACTTCACCATGCCAGGGAAACCTAGCTGAGAGATGCTGTAGCACTATGGAATGAAATTTAGTTTAATCTAAGACTGAATGTTATAATTTATTTACTTTTTGTAACTGTTTCTAGTCTTCCAACTAAATGTTTGACTTTAAGGCATGCTAAATAAGCCTTGGTTTACCTTTAAACCTGGCTAGTGTTTGGGGGAAGCTGGTAACACAGGTTTTGCAGACACACATGGCTGGGGAGTCCAAAGCGAGTGGCACAGCTATACCCAGGCACAAACACTCCTCCGGCAGTGGAGGTGGAGAAGCCAGGGCCTGCCTGCCCTCCCTATGGCTACAGCTCCCTTTGACTGTAGTGCAGATAAATGAGGCAGTCCTGGGGGCTATCATAACCACTAGTGGGGCAGATTTTGGGCTGTGGCTCTGGACTACAACCCTGACTGTGGTAGAAACAACCTGGAGAGGTGCAGGCACACGTGCGTGCTACACTGGCATGCACACATGTATCACACACACAACACTGGTTACTGGTAAAAAACTCTTGACCCTTATTTGTTCTTGGGCATGAAAGTCAGGAGCTGTAGCACTGACATGGACTGTTGGCATGCCCACATGTGTGCTGCTGCTGGCCACCCACTTACAGCAGGGCAACCCCCTTCACCCCGGCTGGTGGCAGGAGGGACACAAGCCACCTGCAGACCCAGCTGAGTCACATAATGCACATCAGCAAGGGGAGAGGGCAGTGCAATCACTTCATATTAATGAATAACTTCCCTGTGAGGGTTTCCTAGTGCCTGAGCTGCAGCTGGAACAAACACCAAGGCAGAAGCATGCTGGACCCCACCGAAAGGAAAATGCAAACCTGCAGTGTCTGCATGAAGTCTATGGGCTAGGGGGGTCCAGCACTGGCCAGGCAATCCTCCCAGCTCTCCCAACACTGGCACAGATACTTCCTATACACAAGGGAAAATCTTTATTTACAGAGCAGCAGGGCACGGCAGCAGTGGGTAAGACATACAACCCCAGCAAAGGGCACCACATCCCTCCCAGGGAGGACTTTGCCCTCCCAGGATGTCAGCACCATCTCCAGTGCCCTGCAGCAAAGTGCAGGTGAGGCAATCCCGGCCAGAGCTCCCAGAAAATCAGTCTGGAGGACAGCCTGTGCTTTGCCTTCTGCCCTGCCCCAGCCCAGAGCAGCCAAGTGGGCATGTCAGCGCAAAGACAGGTCTTGGGCACTGGAGATACTGCACTGACAAGGGAAGATGGCATTCTGGGCCTCCGGCTCACCTGGAAGATGAGAACTCGATGGCTGCTGCTAGCCCCTGGGAGACTAAGCGCCCAGGGATGAAGCACCCACTGGGGGCTCTGCTGTGGGGGCTTTCAGAGGCTGGGCCCATCCCAGCCCTGGAGCTCAACTACTCCCAGCACCCCTCAGAGCCGCTTCCCCAGGCAATGTGCACATGTCCGACCCTGAGGTCCTGCACAGACAGGTGAGACCAGGCTGCTGCTGCTGAGAAGGCATAGGGAGAATATTCACAAGTCTCGGATTGCTTTTAACACTACTTGGCTAAAGATGGCCTCCAGAAACTCAGCACTAGCCTTCCACAATTTAAACCCACAGCAGCTCCTCAGCCTTGGTTAAGCCTTACCCCAACCTGGGCCAAGTCCCCAAGGTTTACTCCCCTGCTTCCAGCTGGACACAGGAGGCTCAAACATCAGTGAACTCGCCCCTGCACAAGCTGCCTGTTCCTGCCTGTCCTGCCAGCCCACCGGTCCTCCCAATGGCAGCCAACGCGCGCGCGGTGGGGCCCAGGAGCACTGCACAGCTGCAAGGAATGTAGCCTCAGGGGGCAGTGGGGGCTGCAGGACTCGCCAGCTTCCCCAAGGCCCCTGGCAGTCCTTGCAGGAACAAGGCATGGGGTGCAGGCTCCTGCCCACCGTCTCACGTGTACTCTGTCTTCCGGATGTAACTGGAGGGCACGTAGCCCTGCTTGCCATGCGCCTCGGCCAGCCACCACTCCCGATTGCCTGTGATGTCCTCAAACTGCAGGATCCTGAGTCTCTGGTTAGCTGACACACTCAGCTCATTGGTGTTTCGGCCTTTGAAGGTGTAGAGAGCATAATAGACCTGCCAGACAGAGGTAGAGCATCAGTTGATGGTTGTGCCACACAGCCTTGCTGTCGCACTGCACAGATGTGTGGGCTTTTGCTCCTTTCCCCAAACAGTGACAGCCCCAGCCCCATCCTGGCCTCTGCCAGAGCTGCCCCCCATTTGCAGCCTAGTTCTCTGCCTCTGTACCTCTGCTGCTGGGAGAAAAGGTCTCATCCTCCTGCCTTGTCCCAAAGGTCTGAGGTGCCTTCATCTCCTACCTCTCCCTGGTCACTGCCAGGGAGGAAGATGGTTCAGCCCCAACTCAAGCGAGGGGGTCAGCCCTTGGCATCCACAGCCCCCCCAGGGAGGCTGAGGGCTCACCTGGTTGCCCTCTGACTCGCTGCTCTCCAGCCCAGAGTCTCTGTCCTCCACTGAGGGCGCGGGCCTGAGATGCACTTTGGTGGGGTGCCCGTTGCGAGAGCTGGAGCTGCAGCCCAGCTCGGGGCGGCTGTAGCGGTGCTGAGACATCACTGCACCAGCCTCCAGTGGGGCTGTCCTGTCACCAGAGCCGAGCTGCGGCAGAGAGGGGGAGTTCGTCTCCAAGGGGGGCTGTGGGGACTGGTACGGGTCTGCCGGGGAGGCTGATTCCTGCAGGGGTTTCTGAGTGAAGGTGACGGCTGCCCCGCTGGGGCTGAAGGTCAGTGTGGTGTTGCTTTGGGAGGAGGAGCTGCTGAGCTCTGACTCATTGGAAGAGTGGCTGCCCACAGAGACATCCGACTGGCTTCGGCGTGGGTTGTAGGGCTTCAGAAAGGAGCTGTACACAAAGCCCTTGGTCACTGCAGAGAGGGAGAGGAAGGGAGCTCAAGCTGGGGTGCAAGGGACCAGAGGAGGGGACTTACAGAGGTGCCAAGGGCAGGGAGCAGCCACCTACCCCCATTGTCTATAAGCCAGCGATTCTGGCTGCCCATGGGGTCCTTCTTCTTGATGACACCCACGATGTCTCCTTCCAGCAGTGAGACATCCAGGTCTTGGGTAGCATTGAAATTGCGCTCTGCCTGGAAGAGACTGTCTGGGGGATAGCGAGCCAGGAGGGCAGCTCGGATGTCATCCGACTGCAGGAGGTAGCAAGGCTGCAGAGGAACAAGACAGGCATGAGTGGCTGTCACAGGCTCTGTAAGCCCTGACACGGAGCAGAGGGGAACTCACCAAGCCAACAAGGGGCTGGCGCCGAGCAGACTGCCGCTCTACACTCTTCCTTTCAAAAGGCTTCTTGGGAGCTGCTTGGGACTCTGGGAAGAAGGTGAAGGCCTGGAGCTGCTGGAGGACTCTACTGTGTTCATCCTGGAAGATGGCAATGAGGTTCCCCTCCCTGCTGGACACCTTCAGCAACTGGAACCAGAGCAGGGTTGGGGGTCATGGTTAGGTGACAGCTGCTGGGAAAAGCGGCCAAGAGCTACAGACCACGCCAGCTCCCAGGCCAAGCGGGGCTCCAAGTCCTGTCTGTGACTTGCATCAGGCCCAGATTTGCACACAGCTCTGAGTGGTTCCCAAACTCATGACCTGAGATCCTCCCAGGCAAATGCTTTCCTACCACTGCTCCAGGAGCAGCCAGAGCCTTCACCATCTCTATGGATAATTGCATCGTAACCCTGCAATCCTTGCCCTGACAGCATCCCACAGGAGCCCTTCCCAAGGCACTCTGGGTCTGAAACTGCAGCAGCAGCTTCCCCTGCAATGGGATGGGTCCCAGAGAGGCTCAGAGACAAGCCCAGCGCAGAGATTAGCGCTGCACTGAGCCCAGAGTGCTGGCTGTGCTCCACGAACCCACCGACAACAGAGGTCTCAGCTCCTCCAGGGCCAGGTGCACAAAGTCGCAGTGTGCCTCAGCATAGCCCCGCACGCAACTGGCAAACAGCTCCTTGGCAAAGCGCAGGAACTTGGGCAGCTCATCCAGCAGCTGGGCATTGAGGGCCTCGTAGTTGTTGCGGGCTGACTGCAGCTCCTCCAGTGTTCGTTTGTCCTTCAGCTTCTCCGCTCGCTCTGTGCAGTTGTGGAAGTCAAGGAGCTTGTCGAAGCGTTTCTGCACCAGCTTGTGGGGCCCCGCAAACATGCTCAGCAGCTGGTTCAGGGGCGAGCTCACCAGCTGCTCCGTCCGCTCTTTCTGGTGGGCAGAGGTGCAGAGAGCAGGTGAGTCAAGGTGCTCTCTCCTACCATGTGGTGAACACCAGCAGCTCACTCTTCAGCACACAATCTCCCCAGGACAGCACAGGGTCTGTCTTCCTGACAGCACCCACTGGAGCTCCAGAGGTTCCTTCCAACAGGAATTATTCTATAATTTTACATAAATGTGCCAGCGTGGGCAATGCTATGGGAAGTACCTGAACCACTTACATAAAGAGCTGTAACATTTCAGGTAGGGCTGAAAAAATGCCTATCTAATAGGCACGCTCAATACACATCATAAACCCACAGGCATCAAAGCTCTCAGAGGGAAGATGTTACCCTCCCTACAGCACCCCAGGAGCTGCCCACTGCAGCAGGGCCCCAGAGGGGTGCCCCCAGCACACAAGAGCACAGCCTAACTCACGAAGTTAGAGAAGAGCTGGTCGCTGATGAGCCGATTCACTTTCTGGAACTGGTCCAAGTCCCCACTGCCCTTCTCTGTGCACAGGTCCCACATGCTCACTGCTGCCAGCGCCTTCATGCAAGCCGACTCCTGCACCAGGCAGACACAGTCAGTACTGGACCCTCAGAGACTACCCACCCTGACAAGGCTGGGGGCAGGAGCACTGGCCAGAGGCACTGCAGGTACACACCAGGCAGGCATGAGGGGCAGTGCACAGTGAGCCCCACGGGTTAGGCGTCACACCCAGACTGACTCACCCGAACGTGCTGCAGGTAGAGAGAAAGGTCCCGGATGAAGGACTTGATCAGCCGCTCCTGCATTCGGAAATTTTTCTCTGTCTCTTCAAAGGCTTCATTTTTCAGCTGTGAGAGAAAATGTCTCAATGCAGGACTCCAGCATCTCCCAGAGCACGAGATGCGGGGCCTCCTGCCTGCAAGCCACACAGCAGAGATGGGTGGTTCAGACCCTAAGCTCACTCTGCCTTGCTGGCCTGGATCAGAGCTACTCACTGGGGAAGGTGTGTGGGGGGACAGCAGATACTGCCACAGAAGCATCACAGGGTGTAAGTGCATCTGGCAGCTCACGCACATTACCTGGGGTGCAAAGCCTGTGAGATGCTTGAGGTGGCTGCTCACACGGTTGGATTTCTTGATGATAGAGTGGAAGTTGAGCTTGGAGATCTTCTCCATGAGGCTATCCTCATCCCCTTTCCGATACTTTAGCACTAAAGAGATTGATGTAGAAATCAGAACCCTTGTCAGCAAAATGCCCATGTCTTACAAGGTCTCATCAACAATTGCCTTGTTGGCTCTCCCTTCCCTAAGGCTCTGCAGTCCCAAGTACCCCACATGCCATGCCATGCCACGCCACACCATACCATGCATCATCTTGAAATTCAGCACTATGCCACCAGTAATCCCCTATTTGGCTCTCAATATGCCCTACAGTTTGTAGACCCTCCATTCAAACTCTTCCATAGGATTATGCATAGCGTTAGCATAAAATGACATAGGAGATGGTGTACAATAATCACTGGACACGCAGAAGGTATTTATATTGTGTCTTTAGCAAATATGAGCAATCACTACAGGCAGCCTATGTCACCTCAGCTTCAGTGGGGCTATGTGGAAAGAGTAAAGTGTAAGACTTGCATGAGTCAGGGGCTTCCAAGGGATAACAGGGAGGGTGGCTGGCAGGTCAAAGGGAATAATTTTCTCCCTCTGTTCAGTCCTGGGGAGGCTGCACTTGGATACCGTGTCCAGTTTTGGTGCCCCCACGTCAAGAGAGATGTGGGAGAACCAGAGCTCCTGACCCACAGGGAAAGCTCAGGCCCCACAAGGAGAGCTGGGCAGGCTCGGCCTAGCTGGGAGGAGGCAGAGGGGGATCTGCTCACAGCCAGCACCTACATGAAGGATAGCTACAAAGGTGATGGAGCCAAACTCCTCTCAGCAGTGCCAGGCAATACAAGGATGGGCAGCGGCCACAGATGGCAGCTTGGGAGCTTCAGGGTGGATCAGGGAGCACAGCTTCACCATGAAGGTGGTGCATCCCTGGCACAAGACAGCAGAGAGGCTGTGAAATCCCCATCCTTGGGGGTCCGTGAGAATGGGCTGGAGGGAGCGGTGGCCGATCAGAGCCAATGTTGGGGACAATCCTGCTCCAAGCAGGAGGTTGGACAGAAGACCCTAAAGGGCTCTTGCATCCAGCACCTCTGTGATTCTGTCCTGTCTACAGATATACCTTCAAACTTAGTCTCCAAATCTCAGTAAGACAGACACTGCTCTACCAGATTAATTCCCTACTTGTGTTGTTTAAAATCGCATTTTTAAACTTTAAATATATATTCTTTTGTCTTATCATTATTTTTGTTGTCTTTTAATAACCATGTGGTCAGCAACTGCATACATTTCATATCTCTGTATCACAAGAAACAGCTAAAGTCAGATGTATACTGTGTTACTTTAAGTATTGTATCTCATGCTTAGATTTTTTTAATGCTCTTCTACTGCCCTTCTGTGAGGGCACAGACTTTGGCAGCAGATTCCCTCCACGACTGTGGTTGTCAGCTAAGGCTCTGGAGCTGACAGATGCCAACCTCAACACACCCGCTCCTGTCTCTCTCTCCCCAGCACTACCCAGCTACTCACCCAGGTCTTTCCGGCGCTTGTATTCGTTGATGTTGACGTTGATTTCTTTGACTGTGAGGACAGCAGCTGTGAGTGGTGCCTTGTCAGGGTGAGCCTCGGGGGTGGCGCTCAGCAGCTCCATCAGCAGCAGTGGGTACCGCATCACCCTTTGCACTGGCTTGATGAGGAAGGAGCCCAGATTAACGTAATTTGTGCAGCCCCTGGGAAATTGGGACAAAGGAGATGCACCAGGTTTCAGTCCAGCTCTGCCATGCAAATTCTGTCTCCTCAAACCAACCCCAACCAGACCCAGAATAGCAACACCTCTAAATCCACTGTATTCCTTAAGTCACGCCACCCTCATCGCCAAACTCACTGCACTCCTGAACCCCCAGTGATCTCAAATCAACCCCAAGTTTCCTGACCTCACTCACACCATGTGACCCTTCCCAGCCAGGATCCTCTCCATCACTAGACCCACTGCAAAATCCCACATAGGCACAGCCTCAAACTTACCAGAGTGCCATATGCCTCAGACTCTGTCCCACCACCTGACTGCCCAGATCTGAGCCCCTCTGCAGGACAGACTGACTGTGCTCAGGACTGCAGCCGGCACAGGGCTCTCCTGGCTCCTTGGGGCTGACAGCTCCCAAAACCTGTTTCCTGCCCAAGACCTCCCCATACCACATCACCTGCCTGTGCTGCCTGCCTGTGTAGCCCATCCATTGTCTCTGTTGCAGTCGCACCACAGACACCCTGCTCCTCCCAGACATGCCTTCATGAGGCACCGTTAGGGCTCCCCGACATGCACCCAGCCAGTGGCAGGAGGTTAGTTACAAAGGAACAGCCAGGCCAGGACAGACAGACAAGCATGGACTAACAGGAAGGATGCACTTACCACTCACTGTACAGGCTCCTGCCGGCCCACAGAGTGCCAAAAAGCAAAGAAAAGCAACTGGTTAAATGGGGCGACAGGCGTGCAATCCTGCAGCCAGCACCTTTGCCCCCTCCTGCAGTGATGCTGCCAGAGCAGTAGCCAGTGCTGCTGGCTCCCGGGACATTAACCTCCACAAGCTGGAGCCCTGGCAGTTGCTGAGCCAGGCAAAGCGGCTGCTTCTTCACCAGCCATGGTGGGGCAGGGCTTGGGGAATAGGAGCCCTCAAACCAGGACATGCCACCTTCTCTGTACTGTGGTGGCTTCTGCTCAGAGTTTAAGGGGGCTTACAGGTGTCCCAGCACCTGTGCATTGGGGCAGGGGGCCATTTGAACCTGGAGCCTGGTCAACTATACAGTAAGACAGCTGGCCCCTCTCCAGTCACTACCTGAACTGTCCAAGCACTGCTGGTAGAGGGGCAGGGATGCTGGAGACTGACCCCCCCTACCCCAGCCTAGTGGCTGCCACAGCCAGAGGCTCCAACCTGAGGCTATCCAGCAGGTCCAGGAGTAGTTTCTGCATCTTCTCATCCTTCTCATAGGTTTCCAGCAGTGCGATGGCCTCGTCATGGTTCTGGCAATACACCCTGTAGATGCTCTCCAGCTCTGCACGCTGTGCCAGGAACACTGGTCCTGCAGACAGCAGCAAAGCAGGACTTCCAAGTGTCTCCTGGTCTCCAGCTGCCTTCAACAACCCTGGCATGTCTCACGGTGAGATGCCCAGTGTCCCCCTTCCCCACACACAGCTCGAGAAGACAGTGTTACTAGAACAAGCAGGATGCCTCCTCACCACCCTCAGCATGCTCACACCTCCTTTCTGCTTCCCTGTCGCTGCAGGCCAGGGGGATAGAAATGGAAAACTGTGTATCAAAGGTCTGCCAAGGCAAGGAGGCCCCATGCTGAAGCCAAGGGCATGTCATAGTAACTCATCAGGATGTGTTCATTCATGCTTTGAGGGGACTGTTTACCTAGCTGAAGAGCCCCCAGGAGCCACTAGCCCAGAGACCTCAATCGATCCAGCTCCCCAGAGGTGAGGAGCAGGGACACTGGTCAGTGGCAGCGTGGGTGGGGAGCCATGTGGACAGAAAAGGCACAGGCTGCCCAAGGCCTGAGGAGCCAAAGCCAGCAGTGCAGGAGTAAGGAGTGGGGCTCCCTTCAGGGCAAGGGGCCAGGGAGGGCCACAAGCGCTGTGTTTCTCAGCATAGCGATCCATGGGGCAACAAGGATCTCCTTGGTTTCACTGCTGAGCACTCATGAGCCGTGACAGGGACCAGCAGGGAGGAAGACCAACCCAAGAGACACTCTCCTGCCATTTAAACTACTCTGTTCTGCCCTGCTATACTAGCAAAGCCCATCCCAGCCTGCTGAGAAAAAGTAACAGCAGAATTCATACCAATGGCATCTGAAGCCTCCAAGGTGGACAGCAGCTTCTTGGAGAAGCTAATTACCATGTGGATGTTTCCAAAAAGACCCTCAAAGTCTATGTTCTGCATCTGAGGAATGGGAAGAGAGATGTCCTGGATGGGGAAACGTCCCAGCCAGACCCAACAGCCCCTACTTGCCCTCCTGCAACCCATCAGCCCTCAGCTCCACAGCACCCACCCAGTGTGACTTCCTCCCATCACAGTGACTTCTGTACTCACTCCCTCATCCCCCAGTGCACTAAAACTATCACTCCTTATGTGTCCTACCAAACACAGTGTTCTCCTCTTTCCAGCAATTTCATCCCTGCCTTTGTTCACCTGATATTCTCCCTCTCCTCCCACCAACTCTGTCCCTGCGCCAAGACCCCATACTTTCTTTCTCCTGACAATGAATTTAGCTTACAAACCAAATGAAAAGCAACATTTCTTGCCCCAGGAAATGAATCTGTCATACTTGCTGCCACATCTCTTGCTCTCAGCAATGATAAGAGCTCAGCAGGATCCCAAAACAGATGGGCTATTTATGTAAGGGTAAGGAGCAGCGAGAACCATCCTGCTCCCCTCAGCATAGCTGAATTTCCCCTGTGGGTTCTTGTGCTGCTCCAAGAACAAAGTGGGCTCAGTATCCTCACCCCATCCCACCAGTGCTCCACTGTAGGTTGCCCCCATGCTCCTACCTGTGCCTGCTGCAGGGGCACCATGATCCTCTCCACGCACATCTCCAGGTCTCGGATATAATCCCGCTCTGTCTGGAGCAGTTCCTCAATAACCTTGGACCTCTTCTCCAGCATCCTTTGCTCTGGGCTCTCAGTGGCAGCCAAGGATGTCTCCAGGGCTGGTGTCTCAGAGGACAAGAGAGTCATCTCTGCAAGACAGACAAGCAAGATCAGCATCAGCCAGTGCGGATGCAAGGACAGGAGACAAGTAGCGCCTGAACTGTGCTATGCACAACATATAAAACTGCTAAACATGACCATTAGAAAGCAAGGCTGTCCATCTAAGGACTTCTCCAGAGAAGCCAGCCCTGGCACCCCCAGCCCCAGGGCAGCAGGGACCCCCGTTCTACTCACACAGCCTGCCCTCGCAGCACCAGTAACGCTGCAGTAGCAAGCACCAAGCAACACAAACCTGCTCCAGACTGTCCTCCCTGATGCCAGCTGGGTCCAGACCCCTCTCCCCAACTCTGCCGCCGCAGGAAAGGCTGAGCATATGGGAGAGGAGCCCCATTCCCCTCCTTGCCTTCTTCCTGGCCAAGTAATGGCGGTGGCCCCCTCCCCTCAGGCTGGGAACAGGGTCTCCATTCTCCAGCCCCAGGGCATTTCCATCTGAATGGCCGAAAAGGCCTCCAGGCACCCACAATAGGGCTGCCGGCAGCAAAGCCTGGAGCTGGACTATGGTGAGCAGCGCTGCACAGGAAGGCCGTGGCAGCAGCGGCCGTCGTTGGGAGGCCGGGGTGGGCACCCAGAGGCCCAGCAAAGCAGAGGCTGTGGGTGGCTGGATGCACCCCGTAGGTGACCACGCTGCCATGCCAGGCGGCCCCGGGGCAGAGAGGCCCCCAGCACAGCCCAGGGACCTGCTTGGTGCCCAGGCTGCCGTCACCCCCGCAGCAGCCTCCCGGCCCTACCCCAGCAGGGTGCCGGGGCGCTTGGCGCTGGCAGGGTGACTGCCCTGCCTGCAGGGCCTGGGGATGTGCAGGCGGCCTGGGGATGTGCAGGCAGCCTGCCACCCTCCTCTTCCCTGTCCCGGGCCCCCGGCAGCTGGTTTTCCTCCTGGTTTTCTGTCCCACCTGCTGTTCCCAGGCCGGCCCAGCCCCCTCCAGTTTTCATTGAGACATTTTATCCCCCTGCAGATTCCTGGGCCCCAGCCACTTTCTACTCCACCTGCCTGCTTTTAAATGCATGTGCCCTCTAGCCAAAAACAGCAACAGCACCCCACCCTCCCCAAATTCAGTGGAGCCCCTCTCCAGCACCTCCCTGGAACACCCCTCTGAGGCAGGGTCTGGCCCAGAAACTCTCAGGTCTCTCCCGTTTTATGCCTGCTTTGCAGAACTGAGGCCCATGGGTCCTGAGCCCCATGCAGCACCCCAGCCTACCTCAGGTACCTGATTTAAGGCCAACTGCTGATATGACAAATGCCAGTCCACTCCAGCCACCTCCCACAGATCCCCAGCTGCTCTCTCTCAATGGGATTTTATTAGAGTTGTGGACATGTCCCAGCTCTGACATTTGTAAAAATATTTTTGCAGGGCAGGCACTTCCAGATCTCCACCTCCCTGACCTCTTCGATTACAGCCTCGGGCAACAGCGGCTCAGCCAGGGGGACTCTCCGGGACACTCAGCAAGGTTTGGGATTTATCCTGCTATGCTGGCACCCACCGTGCACAGCCCCAAGAGACCCCTGTGCTCCCAGCCGCTTCTGCCCAGAGGCTGGGCATGCCCTCCTCGCCCGCATGCAGCCCCCAGCCTTGCCCTGCTGGGTGATGGCAGTAACTAGTGGCAGCATGCAACATGAGATGGAAAATCACTGCCTCAGCCTAAGCATCTTGCCTGCTGTTAAGCCAGGCTGGGGTTTTTGCACTGAAATGACCCAGGAAAGAAAAGAAATGTAGCTGAGATGAGACCCTGACTCAGCCCATAACTAGCTGAAACCATGCCAACCCTTCCCATTGCAGAGCAGCAGTGACAAACAGAAGCTAGCAGCATCGGCATCAAACAGCAACTTCTCACAGCTTACCTGGGCTGAGAATGCACTGCTGTGCCTCTTGCAGAAAGACCAACTTCAAAATTGGTCCCAGACACACACCCCCAGCTGCAGCAAATGGGAAACCCAGCGGAAACCCTGCTCCGAAGATGCCCTTGACATGGGAGGGAAGATGCCCATCTCTCTCTAAGCAGGTGTCTCTGCTGCCCTGCCTTGAAATTGAGCTTGGGGAGAGCCAAAAGGGCCATCACCACAGAGGAGGATTTAGCAGCACAACCAGCACTACATTTAGTAAGCATTTATTGAGAAGAGCAGGCTTCACTGATTCCTCCTGATAAGTATCCTTAAAACTACCCCCACTAGATCCAACCTGCATAAGGAAGAAGGCTAGTTTCAGCTAAGTCAATGGCTGTCATGGCTCCCCACCAGGTAAGTCCCTGATGATGAACTTTATCAAAACAAATGCAGCAGAGTCCACGAGGAGGGCCTGGGAGCAGCTGCTGGGTTTAACATTTGCTGTTTGCATTTCCACAGCATCTGCAAAGCCTCAGTAGCAGACAAGGTCCTGCTGGGCAAGGTCCTCTACCAACACCCAACAGGAATATCCTGCCTGAGACACAGCGCTTGGAGCCTGAACAGGACACGAGACAGAAAAATGTGCAGAAGGGACAAAGAAACACCAAGGTAACACAGTCAGCAGGTCTCTGCAGCACAAAGAGTTAAAAAAGTAACAACAAATGAGTTATTTTAAAGAAGGATATATATTTTTTAAGGAACGTCCTTTGTTTTGCAGGAGAGCAAGCTCAAGTAGGAAGGCAACCTGGAAGAAGCGGGAAGGTGTTAATTTGCAATATGAACAGGTGTGTGAAACCCAGAGGAGGTGGGCGGGTGAGCTGATACTGCCCATGGGGTGGCCTGGGAAGAATCTTGAAAATGAAGACCAGCCAGAACAGCAGCCAGAAATGACCCATGCAGCAGCATTTGGGAAGACAAATTGAAAAGATTTCATTTGCCTTGGTCAAAGAACAGGATTTTGCATTTATACCCAGGCAAAATGCCATCAGATGAAGCTTTGTATATCTCTGGAATTTACTGTACCACCAAACAACCCTGCTGTGCTCCCAGCTTTAGCCATAGCTAAATTGCAGCCACACAATGTGCCTGGCTCCAGCTCACCAAAATGGAGCTGGGGATGCCCAGTGCTGCCAGTGAACACAGCAGCTCCCCACACTTCACCAAGCAAACCCCAAGCAAGTAAATCTAGGTCAGGCCCTTTCAGAGAGTGCCCTGCAGCGAGGATTTGACTGACACTCAGGAGATTGCCAGCTCCATCGTACTTCCTCTGCAAGTCTCAAATTCCCACCTGTGGAGGGGAAATCAAAACATTCCTTGCACAGGTTTTAAGCCCATAGTAGTCATCAACTCAGCTTGCTTGACCTGGCATGATGCTGGCCACCAGTTCTACCCACCTACACCATATCAGTATTTACATTATTTTGAAAACTCATACAAATTAATTCTTCTCTGGTCTCTTGCTCTTTCTGAATATTCTGAATATTTCTGATTTGTTTAAAAACAAGGCTATGGTGCAGCCAAGTCGCTTAGGACTCTTGCTGTTTATCACTAGTCCAGCACCCTCCTTCAGCAATGAACTCAAAAATCGTCCTGCCTTTTTCCAAACACTCGCAGTTCAAAAAAGTCAAATACAGAATTTGTTTGTAATATTTGGCTCTTATATCTGACCAATACCTAATATTTGTCTCTGAAGCATTTAAAAACTCTCACTTTTTATATTTCACACCATCTCTGTTGATTGCCATCTATTTCTTTTTTCCTGTTTGTCACACATTCTTGTATGTCTAATAGCAGCTTTCCCTAAAAGAGGTTTATTAAGTATTTAACTAAACCCACCCATTTCACAGCTGTAGGTTTCAGTCATCCAGTAAATGCTTTTTAAACAAATCTCCATTTTAGTTTACAGATTTTCTATTTACATGTTACCTTTCAATCTGAGTCATCATGCCCACCAACTTTGGAGGCACTAAGACATACACCACAGCTGGAAGAGGCTCTGTTAGCCTGCAGCAATGCAACTGGTATTTCTCATGAAGCCACCAAATTCCAATCCAGTGACAAATTCATGTTTACCCATGACATAGATGCCAAACAGGCATTCGGAAATACATTTCCAAAAACAATGTTCTCAATCACAATTCTCAGAGACTCAAATTTTGTTCTCTCATAAGTTGCATGAGCTCTGTAATCTGCCTCTCTAAATTAAAACCTCTAACAACATTGTTTTCTCTATCCCCTTTGGAGTATTTGTGACAAGTCCTTGGCTCTCTGGATTGGTTTGATGGTCTGTGACAGCCTCCCAGGAGCGCCTGCTTTTGCGCTTTGCTAGTTTGCCTGCTGATGCATGGGAGATTCAACACTGACTCGTAACCCAGCCCCTGGTAGCAAAGAGTCAAGATGGAGCATACTCCCACCTCTGCCCTTTCTGTGGAGGCCATGATTTAATATTGCAATCACACAGCTCATCCTGCTCGTCTCAGAAATACCACTTTCACTGACTTTCTTCTGATTAACAAAAATTTCTAATTGTCATTACCCAACCTCCTAGTGGGAGCACACATGCAATTAGAGGTTTTCTCCCTGTCCTAGTCTGGAAGCAGAGTTGACCCATGAAGACCAGATCCAACGGGACGCGTGCCTATCACGCATGGGCTGGGGGGGCTCACCCAAAGAGCTGCATTGCTCCCCAACTCCTCCTCATCGGGGCTCACCTGCCAGCATCCCCCACGGCACAGCACAGCCTTGAAGGGCACCCAGGCTGCTAATGCAATCTGAAGAGGGACGTGCTGACTGTCAGTGCTGAGGATGACCCCTTGCACCGGCTTGGTAAGCATGAATCTTGGACTGGAGCTGCACCCACCCATGAGGCGAGCCCAGCCCCAGGCTCACAGCTCAGCAGAGTCAAGCAGTGACTCAGGACAAAACAAAACAGCTGCAAATATTTGAAGTATGTGGACGCCAGGAGGGGAGGAGCCACTGCCTACCATGAGAAGAGAAGGGGATGAAACTAGGGCAGGGAATAATTAATCTGAGTGAAAGGCTAAACTTGCTGCCAGGAGCAGGATCTGGCTGAGGTGAAAACTCTCACTCTGGACATTGGTAATAAGCCTGTAACAGAATATATCCAAAAGCAACAGACTGGATATATTCAGTGTCTCATTGCTCCTTAGGAAGAAGCAGGGGGTGCACCAGAGAGACGCACGGCAAACAACGGACTTCAGCCCACAGAAGTGAAATTGGCCTTGGCAGAGTCCTGTGACCATACAGTAGGACATAAATCCAGACAAACCATAAAAATGAGCTGAACAGGAACAGAGTAAGTCCACTTCTCCAGGGCCACTGGAATGGCTTTATGTCTCAAATAAGTCTGATGCAGAGCCTGTTTGGTGGGGACGACTCTGTGCCAGGTAAGAACACAACCATTGCCCTGAACAGCCTGTGGTTGTCCAGACATGAACACAGCCCCACCGCATTCAGTATGAACATAGGATGGTCCCAACCCATGATGCAGAAAATAAGTGAAGTAATATGATGGTGTACAAAGAGCTAACCTTCTAAAGTTGAGGCAGAGCATCAACAACAGTGTGAGCAAAAACACTGATGGAAAAAAGAATGAAAGCTGGAAGTTCTTTAAAAGGATGTTTTAAACAGATAATCCAAAAAACATGGTTATGCAATCAAGAGAACACTATTGATGAAAAATCTGTCCCGGGTCTGTGCTTCAATAAAGGCAGCAAATATAAATGAATGAATAAATATAGAAACCAGCTAATAGACAACAGACACACCAGGAATGCTCAAGTACAGAAAAATGAGAAAAGAAAGATATCAAGAAAAATCCATGGATGGTAGAATTAAGAATTAAGTTTTCATTTTTTAAATAAGGAAATAAAATCCGACTTTTTAATAGTGTTCTATTTCCATCTGGGACAAAAGAAAACCCTTCAATGATGCAATTCCACAAGTAAGCAGAGACAGTAAAAATTTTGGTAAGTTTGGCAAACAGGCAGAATTATACAATAAATACTCTGTTTCTTTCCATCTAAAAAGCAGAAATAAGACCTTGCTAACTGGAACCTCAAGAATCCATTGCCAGTAGAGAGCATACAGAAAAGACAGCATTCCTAATCAGGTTCTCCAGGGACTGTAGTTGATCCTACATAATATTTTTAAAGTAAATGGAAAATCACTGTCATCACATAGAGAACTGAACATCAGTTCAACAGGACTGCAAATAAAGATGAAGCACGAGTCCCTGAGTGACCCAAGGTATCCTGAATAAGATGGCATTATTCAAACCAAGCAGGTTTAATGCAGACAAACACATTAATGTATTAGTGGGGACAAGAAATGCAGCCACATGCAGGACTGGGGAGTAATGCTTCTGCTTGGTCAGCCAAAACTCAGCAGGGGTTCCCTGAGTGCCGCAGAGGCAGATTGGGGTCCTTGGACAAGGGCACAGGGGTTCAGCAAGGTAAACCTCCATGCAAGCAAGTGCTGACACCCACCCAGAATGCCTCATGCAGCTCTCAAGTCCACTATTTTACAAGAGTCTGAACTGAAAAATTAGTGAGCATCAGGAAGAACGAACACTGAAAGGTCTTCCTGTGAGTCTTTGCCATGAGTATTTTAAGATTCTATTCACTACAAAGAAACAACGACTGAAAAATTGCTTAATTACAGTACCTGCCTGAGAAGAAAATCCATCAACTAAAAAGCTCTAATTTAGTAGAAAAAGGTTGGAGTTCAGAGCTGAAATGCAGCACGTTAGCATGCAAAACCTTTAAGAATGATGGTGACTAAGCAGCAAAGCTATGACAGGAGGGTTCTCCTGTTGATATGTCAGGCAGACACATCTGAGTCTCATCCCAGAAGAGGTGCTCTAACCGAGTAGCTGTCACTGGGCTGTACCACAGAGAAATCTGAAAGAAATGTAATAACCCTGCTTATGGAAAAGATCAGGCTATGTCGTCTCTCCCAGGGCTTTCAAGTCCTAAATTCTGTGACTCTGGACAGGAGGAGGAACCTGGGAGAGAAGTAGACAGCATTAGAAAAGGTGCCTAGAACATACACAGAGGGAAAAACAGAGCCAGCTTTTTCCTACTAGCTGGGCAGGATGTTGTCTGCTGCCAAGCCAATGGGAGGGCTTTTGGGGAGGCTCCCAGGTGCTGGCAAGGTCTTACACTGAGGCAGCTAGAGCAGCAAAGCATATATGCCAAGCAGGGCTGTTGCAGCACTGTGCCCCAGCAGGGCAGGAGGAACATAACAGGGAACTCCAGCCAGAAATGGGCCACAGGATGGACGGAAAGTGTTTCAAAACACCTGGAGCCTTACTCCCTCCTTTCTTGCTGTGGGACACTGGCCCTGACCACGAGGGCATCCTGCCCTGCACCTCCCACAGCCACTCCTGTGCCCCTGAGCCTGCCATAGCAGGGAAAAAAACCCAACACCCCCTCCCAGAGCAAGCGTGGGTGTACACAGCGTCTCATATAACATCAGAGGAGTGAAGGCTCTTGCCTGGCATCACAGTCCGTCCCCCCTCCTCTTGGAAAAGCTGGCCAGGCCAGCACTGCTCCAGCCTCCTGAGGTTTTGCAGGCGTCTCCCTCCCCACTCTGCTCCTGGCTCCTCCTAGCTTCTCTGTTGCCCTTTGGCCGTCATGGCACTGCAATGCCTCTCCCTTCCCTCACCCTGGGGACGAAGCTGAGCAAAGTCCCACCCTACCAGGGCAGCCCGAGGGCGCCCAAATGCAGCCGGGAGAGCCTGCTAAATCAAATACCTCCAGAGGACAGATTTCACACTGTTTAAGCTGACAGGCAGCAGCAGCAGCCTCCAACTCTGCCACCTCTGGCTGCTACCCTGCAGAGCTGTTTTCCTCTGCCTTTCAACCCCCCTTCATGGAGAGTTCACACAGGTGCCCCAGACAGATGCTGGCAGAAAGGGCTCAGAAGCAAACAGGTTTTCAGGCACACAGCTGCCCAGCAGGGAGGCCAGTCTACCAAGGAGTGCTCTTTCACTCCCTCTGCCCAGACCCTACTGCCTTGCTGCCCCTTCCCCAATACACACTAATATCCTTGCAATAACGAGACAAGCTCACAAAGCTGTCTGCAGCTGACTCTGTCCCAGCCACAGTCTCAATAGGATGATTCTGCCCATGCCAAGGCAGCCTGAGCCCTCCAGCTTTGGTATCTCTCCAGCTCTAGGGTGCCTGTTGATGGGACTGGAGAGCCAGGGATGGCTCAGGCACCCAGGACACTGCATGCAGTTGCTGTTGCACAGGCAAGGGTCTACTGCGGTACCGAGGGGCTGGCAATGCAGGAGGTACCACTCCCGTCTGCTACAGCCCTCCAACACCACATGTTGGAGGGCTGTTGCAGATGGAGATGGTACCTCCCACCGTGTCCTGCTCATGTAATCACGCAGCCACAAGTACTTGTCCTCTGTGTCCGTCCGAGTACTACAACAACTTCCCTTATTTCCTGCTTTGTGCTGCCAACAAACAGCTGCCATACTTGCCCTCCACAGGGTCAGAAATCAGTTCCTACACACAGAGTCCGTTCACAAGGGGTTATAAAAGTAGAACAGGCAGTGGGAATAACCCCAGTGCCTTACCCTTTCCCCCATAAGGAACCTCCTCGGGACCCTGAGAGAGCAGATAAATCAGGGCCACAGGTTTTAGGGTGTACCCAAAACACTTGGGACACAGATGGAGGGGTGATTGCAGTGAGCCGTGAGTCCGTGCTGCCTGGGCTTCCCTCCCACCTGGGCCTCTGCAAAAGGCGGGCAAGAGCCCTGGCAGGACATGTAGGTGACTGTACAGAGGGGTAACAATGATGATGTCCATTTCAGCAAGCCCCAGGGTTTCCCGTGAGAGCCTGGCTATGCCAGCCACCCGTTTGTGCCAGAGTCCTGGTGCTGCCAGGGCAGGGTGAAGACACACCCAAAGCAACTGCCCAGCATTTCCCCACGTACCTCGCTTCTCCTTCCTGGTCTGCGCAAACTCCGAGTGCCGCAGGGCACTGGGAGCCGTCCGTCTGTAGAAGCTGTTTCGCTGCAGCACAGAGCCCACCCTGTTTGCTTCCATGGCTTCCTGCTCCCAGATCTCGCTCCAGTCTGGCCGGCCTGTGCGTACTCTTGGGCACTCTGCTCTGCCACTGCTCCTGGCTGGCATCCCAGGCCCTAGGGCTGCTTCTTCCAGCTTACCATGGCTGTTGTAGTCCATGTCCTGCATCTTGGACTGTGTGTAGCAGGTGCCTGACCCCAAGCTCATGCTACCACCTCCTGAGGAGCAGACCGCAAATGCAAGAGCTTCACAACCTGTGTCCAGACTGCTGCAGTCCACTATATGGCCTTTGGGCTGCTTGTGCCGCTCAAAGTCTTCTTGGTCTTCTTGGTCCCTGACACCTATATACTGCCTTTCCTGCTCTCTATATGCCCCAGAACATCCATCATCTCTATAACTCTTTTCCCCTTCCCTATATACTTGATTGCTTCCATCCTCTCTACACTGCCTTCTCCCCTCCCTATACTCACCAGAGCCTCTCTCGTGCCTACACTGCCTCTCCCTTTCCCCATAATGTCTTTCATCCTCACTGTAGTCCCTAGGATCTCTGTCTTCCTTATACCACCTTCCCCCCTCCCTATACTCCCCAGGTACTCTGTCCTCTCTGTACCGTCTTACTCCCTCCCTATACTGCCCAGGTACTCCGTCTTCTCTGTACTGCCCTTCTCTTATCTCAGAACTGCAGTCTATGTATTGAATGCCCTCCCTCTCATACATCCTATAGTTTCTACTCTCTGTATCCTGGCTTCTGCCTTCCCAAGCACCTTCTACTCTCCTGCAGTCTACGTACTGGACACCTCCCTTCCAAAAACCTCCACAGTCTCCATTCATGCTCCATCGGTCCACAGAGGTGCCCTCCCCTCTCCTGTAATTGTCCCCGCTGCTGTCTGCTCCCTGGCAGCCCGGGTACTGCCTCCTCACCCGGGGTCTGTCATTGCAGCAAGCCTCACCACACAGCGCGGCCACCCCAGGCACGTCCTCTCTCCGCACGGCACAGCAGTCCTCATATTCCCAGCTGAGGAGCCATGGCTCCTGCCTCAGATCCTCCACACTGTGTTTCGTCCCAGGATAAGTGCACATAGTCCTGCTGGGGTGCGGTACAGGTGCTGATTCCCTTTGCTACCTGCTCCCCAAGGCCAAGCCTGGGCTGACGCCGCTTCTCTGCTCTGCCCCAGTGCTCCCGTCCCAAGTGAAACTCAGGCGTCGCTTCCTGAAACCAGCCAGCAAGGGTTCGAAGAGGCATGGGCCCAATCACTGCCAGCCCTGGCCTCCTCCACCTGCTGTACAAAGTAATCAGTAACCAGCCCCGAGGAGGGAGGCCAGGGCTGGGCAGGCTCTCACCGCCCAAACAGGCTCCGCAGCTTTGCCTAAGCCTCTCCACATGTGGCTCAGAGGCAGGGAAAAGGAGGGCACTGGAGCACGTGGAGGCCCTGCCCCAAGACCAACATCCTCAGGGAAGGGAAATGGTGTGTGAGGCCGTGGGAAGCCACAGACCAGAGATGGGATACCAGATCTCCTTCCCCTGCCTTCAGGCTCCCACTGGCATGGAAGCTAAGCAATGTGGTCCAGCAGAGGCTGAGCTCTGCTGCACACCTCACTGGGGGAAACTGAGGCCTTCAGGCTGCCCCTGGCTCAAACCTGACACTGAGTCCACTCTTTTCTCAGCCCTCACCCACAGGTCCTGGGAAGAGCTGGAGATGAGCAGCTCCTATGCAGTGCCATGCAGCCACAGCTGCCCGGTTCCCTGCTCTAGAGCGAATGGCTGGTCCCCCAGCTGATAGGAACAGGCTTGAAGGGACTATCTGGGTTACAGAGTCCACTACCAACACACAATGTAAGTTTCCAGGATGCTATAGAAACATGTGCTCCTCTCACTGCAGGGTGCAACATATTCCCAGTTTTCCATACCAAACCCAGGAGCTCCTATGAGAAACCAACAGACAAACACAACGTGCCCTAGACAGAAAGCAGGAGAGTCCATGCACGTTACTCACGTCTCAGGTTCTTGAAACACTTGTTAGGCATGCACAGCCAATGCTCCCAGCTGGTAGAAGACAAAAATAAAGCCAATGGACTCTCCTACTCCAACTGCAGGAGGGCAAGCACTAATCCTGCCCAATCCTGGTGATCAGTGAAACCCCCAGTGTGCACACAAGACATACCACAGAAGAAACCTGCAGATTTTAAACACGTATATTAGAAAACCACATACTTCCTTTGGCTCCCCAAAGGACACTCCAAGGGGCTGGGCTCCCCAAGACCATGGCAGCCCTACTTTGGTTGCTGGTCAATGCTTAGGGAAAACTTTTCTCTCTCCCATGTGCCTCCATGTTCTCCTAATGGCAGCAAGGCAGAGGCATGGTGCAAACACATTTAGCTGAGCTGATGCAACACCACATTACTGATCTGGCCTGCTGCATTGGAGCTGGGCTAGCAAGCCTGAGACATGCTCTCTGACCACACTCAGATGTGGCAGGAGGGATGCAACAGAGCTTGCATAGAGCGCATCTTATACCATAGGACCAGAGAGGCTACTTATAAATTCTCAGTTTTCTTGAAGTGGTAAAAAATCCCCTAATACTACTAAGGGGATAACTTGACAGGTAAGGTATCTCAAGATAGTGTGTTAGTTCCTGCCTAAAACTTCCAGTTCCAGTAACCAACATGGCACAGATTCCAGCAGGACCCATCCTGTCAGGAAGCACTGGGACAGTAGGAGACATTTCCCAGCAATATCAGTTCTGTAAGAAAATTTCCCTTGATCCAGCCTAGATCTTCCTCTTCCTACCTTCAAGTTATTTCATCTGGCCTCAAATCCTCTATGCCTCCTTCCAAGCATCCCTCTTGCACGCCACTGACGTGGAGGCTGTTTGTCACCCTGTTTCCTTGGTGTGTCTGTATCAGCCTTCATTCCCATGTGCTCTGCATCAGACACGATCCTGCAGCAAAGCGCCTGGGCTCCCCAGCATGGATTAAGCAGTGGGAGGATGGAGGCAATGAAGTCAGAGTGAGTAATCCCCAGGCAGGAGTTGGCATTTCACTCCACCTCCTGCGTGCAGTGCCCACATTTCCCGCATATCGTGGGTTTTGATAACAGAGCTGCAGTGTCAGAGCTCCTGGGAGAAGCTGGGGAAGGGACTGTGGGAGATGTACGTGGTCCTGTCTTGCCACTTTGTCTATTGTAATATCAAGTATAATGTAATTAACAGCACTGATCTTTACATGGCATCTTTGAGTTTTGGAGCCAATTTCTCCGCTCCAAGTAATTTTTCTGGGCTGCAAGAACAAAAGCAATCTTTTTGGCTACAGATATGTGCAATTTAAAGCTCTTTGTTGCTGTTACCGACAATGCAGGATCATTTTCCTGTCCTGAAGTTCTGGACTCCGTGGATGGCAGGAGCACAGAGGCAGGTGTTACTTTTCGCCCACTCACATGCCAGGTTCAGCACCCGTCTGTGCATCCCCTCTGATTTTAGTGACAAGTCCCCAAAGGTCTGTACCACCACCAGAGCAGAAACCACAGGAAATCCAACACCATGGCAGGCTGAAGGCAGTCACGTCAGAGACATCAACTCAGATCTCAACTGTAGAACCACCAGCAAAGCCACTCTGAAGCTGCTGCTCACTCCCCTACAGATAAGAGGGGGTGAGGCAGGGAGGTTGAACCTGCAGCAGCTGCATTTTCGCTTCAGAGCAAAGACACACTGGGAATGGACCAGATGAAGGGTCTGGATGTAGGGGCTAGAAGAGGAGATGGAAGAGTTGGAAGAAAAAGGGGGCTGAGGGATGTCCAGAGAATCACACTGTGGTTCTCCGAGGCAAAATCATGATGATTTGTACTGCAACAATGCTTACAAAATGACCAAAATCACAAATTAAAGAAGGAAATAAAAGATTGGCTCCAACACTGCCTGTACACAGCAGGGGCCAACTGTCCCCCTGAAGCACCCCCATCTCATGCCGCTGCAGACTCACCTCTCAGCTCCTGCAACTCCACGTTGAGGCTCTCAATGTTGGAGTCACAGAAATCAAGGTTTTCCAGGGTCTCCACTCTCACCAGCTCATCCTGCTGCTCCTCCAGCATCAGGCTTAGCTCAGCACGGGTCTTGCCATAAGCTTCCAGGTCTCGCTCCACCTCTCCGATCCTTGTCAACAGAATGGAGCGGGGGGAAGCTGATCCTGCCTGTGTCAAGTCCTCATGTCCCTCCTCTGCCCGCTGCTCCTGGGTGCTGGGCTGAAGCTGCGGAGTGGCCACACTCCTCCGCTGGTTGCTTGATGGAGGCCGGGGTGCAGGCCGTGAGGGCTTCACCGAGAAGGACAGAGACCTGCCTTTGGGCACCTGGACACCCAGCGTGTGCACAGGGGTTGTTGTAAGGCTGCTGGGCCGTGGAGGGGGTGGCCTCAGGGCCTTCTTCCTCTCTGGCTGCCTGGTGTTGGGGGCACACTCAGGAGAGCCACGGACAATGTCCTTCTCAGAGCTGTAGTCCAAGATAGAGAAGTGTCGGGAGACCTTGTCCTGCTCAGCGCTGGTAGTTGTCAGACTCTTCTCAAACTGCACCAGCTGCTCTGTCAGTTTGGAGTCGAGGTCCGTGCAGCTGTCCCCCTGCGCTGTGAGCGGGTAGCATTCCCCCCAGCTCCCAGCCCACGTGTCCAGGCCCATCTGGGCAACTCCCATGCTGGAGGAACAAGGTTTGGACTTCTCCTGTTGACCGTCCACCCAATCATCCAGGTCCTGGGTGCTGCTCTGGCTCTCCTGGGGCTCGGATGCTGCCCAGCTGTTGGGAGAAGAAATTGCCTTGCTCCTGCAAGGATCTGGGTGGGAGTGGGGAGCCTGTGGGGGCACAGTGGGACTGTCTCCATCATGCTCAGGCAGGGTGTGAGTTTCTGAGTTTCCTGGGGAGGCTGAAATGGTCCCCCCAGGCTCCAGCTCACCTGCTTGGCCAGGCCTGTTTCTCTGTTGGGGAGGCAGCTGAGCAGTGGGGAGAAGGCCATTGACTGTCTTTGCGTGGTCAAAGGGGAGGGACTCTGCTGTGCCTTTGGGATGTTGCCCTTGGTGGACACTGCCAGGAAAGGCCTGACACTGTTTCAAATCTGTGCCAAGATGGCCCTCTGTTCTCCCCGCCGTGTGAGACAAAATGGCGTCAGGCTCAGGGTGTGCAGCCGAGCCGTCCTCCTTTTCCCTGCCATCTTCCCCTGGAAAAGGAAGAGCTTCAGAGCAGGTGCTTTCCAGGTCTTGATGGACAGTGACTCCACAGCTGCCTCCACCCTGGGATTCACCAGCATCCGCCTTTTCCCTGCAAGGCTCAGAGGCTTCCAGCCTCACAAATCTGTGTGGAAAGATGCCACGTTTCCCCCTCAGCTCCCCCTCCAGCCAGCCATCCTCCAGAATGCCTATGATCCGAATCCTGTCGCCCACATCAAAATCCAGTTCCTTGGACTCCAGGGCTTGGAACTGATAGAGGGCAACACCATAGGTGCTCCCTGGCTCCTCCTCCTCCTTGCGGGGCACCTCCACTGTCCCATTGGTGTCACAAGTCCCTGCAGGCTCTGGATCCACTGAGGTTCCTGGTGTTCGCAGAGGAGTAAGCAGTTCCACAAAACCCTCTGGGAAGATGCCCCTGTGGCCTTTGAGCTCGCCTTCAAACCAGCCAGGCTCTGGGACACCAACAATGTTGATCACATCCCCTTCCCTGAAGTCCAGTTCCTCCTCCAGCTGAGCAGACAGGTCCATCAGGGCCCGAGCTTGGCCCAGTGAATAGGCAGGCACCTCCAGGAGAGCACTCTGGGACAGCTGATGGCTCCGAACTGAAAGACACAGCTCCCGCACACATGATGAGGGGAAAAAGCCCTTGGAACCCCAGCTGCTTCGGCCCTGGAGCCAGCTGGAGGCCAGGGACCCTCCCAGGATCACCAGGTCTCCTGCAGAGAATGAGACACACCAGTTCAAAACAGCCCTCATGATTGCTTCCCACCTCATATTCCTGTCTCCCCATGTCCTTCCTGGCTGTGGGTAAGGTCTGGCACTCTGCACAGAGCACAGCATGTGTTGGGGATGCACAAGAGCACAGAATGGAGGTAAGGCATGACGCGTCGGCGGCCTCCCACACACCCATATCTAAGATACACAGTTTTGGCTGCTAAGCCACGAAAAGCTTTGATTTCTCCCCCAAATGCAAGTCTAAGATTTGGGTATTTGAGGGCAATTAAAAGGCAGCTGTAAGTTTACTATGATCACATGACTCCTATATTTGGAGTTTCAAGAGTAATGACAGATCATGAGAAAGCAGTATCAGAGTGGCAGAAGCCCAAAGGGCCATGGTGGATTGGACATGACCCATGCCGTGAGGTATTAGGAAATTCCCTGTCTCTCCTGCCACTCTAGGCAGGATGCTTGACTAGGTTCATGCTTCTGGAAGGACAGGTGAAGGCTATGAGATGCAAAGCAAAGGAAGGGAATGGAGATTACCTCTCTGCAACGACAAGCTCCCTGGCTCTTGAGATGTGAAGTCACTGGTACAAACAAACAGTTTTTCTCCCTGCTTCAAAGGCGGAATATCCACAGGTTCCACAAAGCTGCTAGGAAACTGCCCTAAAACAAGAAGCAGTTGTCAGCAACAAGTCCTTCCTACAGGAAAGCCCACCACCACTCCCTCTACCCTCCTTCCAGATTTTGGGATCTATTCATTTCTTGCTAATGGAAAATAACCAGCTACCCAGGATGCTTCAATAGTATGGTGGAAGCGGAACAAGTTTGGGAGTCAGGAATTCCTGAGGTTTTAAATGCTTAAGAGCTAACAGAGAACAAAAAGCTTTGTGCCCTCAGCTCACTCCAGGCAACCAACAGGCTGTGTTCATCACTGGGACTGTGCCATCAGCATGGAGTTCCTGGGAACAGACATACTATGTTTTCTCTGCTTTCATTGCTTGCTTCCCAACTCAGAGCCATGATAAGGACTGAGAGATCCAGGAGTGCTCGACCATGAGACCAGTGTTTTGTGACTGGGCACATCCACCTGGTGCTCTTCACGCTGTAAGGCTTGGCCCCTGCACAGCCTCAGCACAGAAATCAGGCCACTGCACTCGGGATGGCCACAGGTAAGTCACAGGCTCTGTCACAGCTTCAGTGCTGCTGAGGCTCCAGGGACCTTCACCTCTGTGCACTTATCTTTATCACCTCTGTGCACTTATTTCACCATGGCACCCATTGCTGGATGCCCAACTATTCTGAACAGGCCATAGCTAGACAGGGCAGCGCACACTTGTTGGCCACCACAAGATACCACTCAGCTACTAACTTCAGTCCCGGGAGTACAAGACATGGCAAAGCTCACTGCAAAGGCCACTAAAGATGTCATTCCTATCTTCAATAATTTGTGGCAAGGGGATATTGATGGAGTATGGGCTAGTAGCACTTACAGTATTCACTCTTGATGACACAATATGGTATCTGTGTTCTCCAATAAAACCTGGAGACACCATATCCTAGACACATAGAACTTTGCACTGGGTTTAGGCAGTTTGGCATCTGCTGTCATTAACCTGAGGTGGCACCAGCAGCCCACAGGCTGCTAGCCTCAGTGGCTTCCTTTGCAGTTTTAACGAAGTCTACCTTTTTTTCCATGTCTTAGTTTCCTGCTCTGTACATGGAATCAACCTAATGCTGTTAGAAAAGAAGTCATGGAGCTACATTGATTATTCCCCACAGAGTACTGAGTACTATTATTGGTAGGCTGCAGCACCTCCACAGCTTCTATTCAAAAGTGTTTTTTCAATTCCCTACAACTTTAACTTAGAAAACTGGGCAGAAAACAACAACAGCTGTTCCAAGGGAAAGAGGGAATGCAAGTGGGTTTTGAGTTAAAGGTCATTAAAAACCATTCGGTTTGACTTCAGCATGTTTCTTTATCTTTGAGCTATGACACACATCTGTTTATTATTCCTTAGTGGCTTAATCCTCTTGAGGACAAGCACATCAATTATGCTAGGAGACAAAACTGTGGTGCCGTAGATACTGGTGATTTCTGCAGAAGTAATTGGTGCCCAGTGACTTCAGCAGCAGCAAGATCAGGCATGCATTCATTCAATGACATTTATCAGCTATGTGGAGCTCAGGAGAGAAGTCCTCCCCCCACCTTTGCTCCTGTCCATCTTTGCTTTAGCCAGGAGACAGCTTGTGGCTGTTATCAGAGCCCAGACTGCTGCCGCAATAGCAGTCCCATCTCCATGGCCAGGGCTGAAACGCCAGTCCCATCCTCATCCTTAAGACAGTCAGGCTTATGCTTTGAAGTGGCCTGGTTTTCACCTCCCTGAGAGCTCACACATCCTTTCAACATCAGTATTAAGATGAGAAAGAGCTGCTTAAACAGGCACTATAAGACTCTTAAGTGTTTCACAAAGAGCATTTTGCTGCTTCAGAAGTTTCTCACACCCCTCCAAAAGTTTAAGAGACCTGCACACTACTTCAGGCACCCAGATATTGATTGCAGCTTGTGCAGGAAAATGCTTTAAAGCGGAAAGGAGGAAGTGCGGCTGAGTCAGAGGGCTTGGAGGGACACACGGACTCTGTCGCTCTGTCTCCCACTGACTTGACCTGACAAGGTCACTTGGATGTGGATGCATTTCCACTCTCAGTGCATCTGTTTCCTCCCTCCCCTTCCACTGCCACAGTGGGTCACACATAAACGAGCCAGGAAATGGGCTGTTTCACTACAGAGGACGGAGCAACTATTATTTTGAAGCTCTCATCTCCTCAAGAACTGACCCTCCACTAATGTCTCTCAAAAAACAACAAACGAGTTGTCTGAATAGTTGACACAAAGCTGGCAGGAGTCCAGCAGCTGGCAACCTGCACCCTCAGTCTCAAGCAAAGTCCCATGAAAGACTTAGTAAATCAAATCTGGTTCTGTACAGCACTGGCCAAGGGAAGGTGTGCTCATGGAGCAGATGTTTAGCTGGCACACGTATGGATCCAGGTGCAGGCATTTCCAGCTCTTACCTGTGACACCTTCCTTCTTGCCAAGGAGCCAGAACTCATCCACCACGGCCAGCACCTCGATGACATCTCCCACGAAGAGGGGCAGCTCTTCAGAGACACTGGGACAGAAATCAAATACTGCTCGTACCACGGAGCCAGCCTCCATTGCGTGGGTTCTGAAGGCAGATCAGTACCTAAGGCTAAGGCACAGTGGGAAGTTTGTTAGCGGCCAGAAACACCTGAAATTATCACATAAATGCTCAGAAAGTAAAACCCTTCCTGAGCACAGGAGGCAGGAACAGTGTGAGGGGGGTCCTGTCCTGAACTCCCTGAAACCTCTCACCACGTGAAGCATGCCACAGGAGCCAAGGGTCTCCAGCAATGCAGCCCCATGGCCTAATCTGCCTTGTCCAGCCCCTCTGGCTGTCTCTATGGGGACATATGTTTGTGCTGCAATGGCGGGGGAGAAGCAGCAAGAAAATTGGAAGTGAATTCCCATCAGGAAGGAAGCAAGAGGAGGGGAGGAAGCTCAGCGCTTCCTTGACATGCAGGGCAGGGCCCTGAGCCCGCCAGTGCTGGGTGGACAGCAGATAGCAGCACTCACTTGCACATCCCACCATGCATACTCTGGCAGGATGGGTACAGGCATCCCCCTCCCCATGCCACCGCTCAGGGCCACAGGAACTATGTGCTAGAGCAGCATCATAATTCTGCTCAGCAAGAGAATAGGCACAAAGTCCACTCAAGCAAGCTCACCCCACCATGCTCTTCCCCACCAGCGAACTCTTCTCACGCCCACCTGGGCTGACCCAGCCTGGGCATCCTCAGACCTGGCTGGAAATGCCCCTTCTGCCTTCTAGGTACCAGGCTCAGCCATCCCCCGGGAGGCCTCACCATGCCTCTTGGCAGAAGCCAGGCTGAGATGAGGGTGCAGACCCTGTCCAAGGCTGAAATTCCCCCTGGTAGGGGACCTGAAGGCAGGCAAAGACATCCTCATCAAGGACTATGTCCTTCATTCCCCCTTCCTCTGGAAGCAGCTGCTGAGCCAGGACACTTTTCTGTATCATCTTTGCTTTGTACTAAGCAGCCTCACCATCAAGGCAATACACCGCATCAAGGTAGCAGCAGTTCTGGAGCTTCAGCTGCTCCNGAGGGGGGAGTGGGAACTGAAAGGTATATCCATCCAAGGCAACCAGGAACCCTTAGATTATTCCTCAACATCTGTGCCTCAGACCAGTGAGCGCTTCCCTTCATCTTCCTGTGCCACCTCAATTACGGGCAGAGCATGGCACTGCCAATATCTGAGGTGCTTTCAGAGCCCTCCCCTCTGCAATACTGGGATGTCAGCATCCTCCCCACCATCCCCCTCTGCCCCCAAACACAGGCTGCTTTCCTCCCACATCACAAGCAGAGTCCCTGCTCTGTCTGGTCAGACACAACTTCCCTGCAATGGAACCCAACCTTCTCCCCTCCCAAAGCTCCTCTATGTGCATGGTGAACAGTCACCCTACAAGTGCCGCCCAGCTGGCGATACCTGTCCTGTACTCAGCATGGCTTGTCAAACTGTCCCGCCTAGTTAACAGCAGAAGAAGCACGGTGACGACACACACCACCACCCACAGTGAACACACAGGGCCCCATTACTCCATACAGCCACGCACGTCCCACCTGAGCCCCAGAGAGTCAGGAAAAGGGGACGGAGAGGAGAAAAACATCCCCGCTGATGAGGTGCGGCCAACTTCCAGTGAGAGAGCCAGCAGGGGATCCAGCCAGGGAAAGGCTTTCTGCTGACGGGACCGCTCTGTTTATCCAGTCCGACTCACCTCCTGGGAACAAAGCAGGTTTGTACTCGCAGGAACAGCTTCCTCAGCACGTCCCTCCCCACCCCCAGCCATGCCCCTGCTGCAGCCAGCACACTGCCCTGCCCCCCCCTCTCTGCTGTCCAGTCTGTCACTCCTATTGCTCTCCACTGCCCTCCCCGTAGCACATGGGCTCCTTGGGGCACCGGCTGCCCCTTTGTCACCAGCGTTGTGCTGGCTGTACAAAGAGCCCAATATCCAGCAGCCGACAGCACTTTGCCACCAAAAAGAGATGAATGGACTGGAGTGAATCAGGAGCACAAAGAGCTGCAGTTCAGGGTAGCAGGAACCTACTGAGGCAGAAGGAGTATCAGTATTAAAAACATGACCATGTGGAACAGGGAAAAAGACAGAAGAGCCATCAATTAGCTTGGAAATACTAAAGACAAGGAAGCAGCCTTGTGGGGCGGCTGGAATGCGCTGCTGCATGCTCTGATGGACACAGAAGAGCTCAGTGACAGCCGCAGCAGTAGCAGTCCCTTGCAGGCACCTGGGGCTGCCCTCCAACCCACAGGCAGGCTGCAGAGTGACCTCAGAGTCTTAGGAATCCTTGCCATACTCTGAATATGCAAACTTCACAACCGCACTGGACAAAGGGGGAAAAAAAATATTGTGAGCATAATTGTTGCCTGACTGATGGTACAGTGAGATTTCTTGCATTTCTTCTGTCAAAGGTGTAATGTAAGAATGGGCTGAGGGGCGCAAGGATTACAGCATATGTGCTGCAGACTCAGACCCTGGCTTTGCTGCAGTCACTGGGGCTGAGGATACAGCCCTCCCATTGCCTGGTGCTCAGATCCAGCAGTGTCACTTCCTTAACTCACCTGCAGCTCTAGGGACTCATTCATTTAAATGTACAAGATTTTTCCAATGAGACAGAAGATGGAGAGGGACAGGCAGGACTGCAATTGCTCCACCATATATATATTGATTGCAGTTAGAATAACACATGGGCACTAACATATTCATGTGAAAAGCATTCCCTGAGAGCCAGCCCATGAGGTAAAGTGTGAAGTAACTTCTGAAACTGCCAAATCCCAACAAGCTCATGTTCCCTGAGCAGTACCAAGAGCAGGTACTCCATCAGAGTCTAGATAGTATGCCCCTGTATTCAAAAGCAGTGAATCAGTCTTGTGGGGTTTGCTTGCTCCATAACATGAATTGAACACAAAATGCTATGCTTTCCAGGATATCTTGGCCTTGCCTTAGTCCATGGAGTGCCGCCTGCCAATGTTTTTTCCAAACCCCCACCTAGAGAAGGAAGCATCCCAGCATCTTCCAGACTGGAAACTTACTGAGTCTAACTCTTCTGGCTTAATGGTGGACCCGAGCTTTTCCCAGATCCACCCTAGAGGTGGTGAAAACAAACATCCAGGAGCAGCTTGTGCAGAGGCTCCAGCAGGAAGAGCAGATTGCAGGGAGAGCGGGGCTCCGCCTTCGATTCCCAGTGAGTCACTGCTCCTGACGGCCAGCCAAGCACCATCCCCTCTCACCTCAAGGATGGGTGATCCCTGCCTGCCAAGGGGAGGGACGGAGGACACCTCCACAACTGAGCAAACGCTGAGACTTCACACTGGCAGAAGTTAGGACTGTGAATTGCAGGACTCTTGCACCCGCCTAGCAGCTGACCCGCATCCAAAGACAGCCTCACTGTGCAAGTATGAAGCTGCAGCAGAGCAGCGAACTCGCCCCGCTGAGAACATGCTGTCTCTGTCTTGCTGCCTGATCCTGCACAAACTAGGTAACATGTTCCTGGCGCCCGACTGCAGCCTGCCCGGTGCCAAGCTCCTGGCCTGACACAACAGCATTGTGCAGCAAGGCAGAGAGTGGATTCCCAGAGCATTAATCACTCCCTGCAGCCTGCATGCTCAGCACACATTAACATTACCTCCATGGAAGTCTGCCTATCCCATTTTGCCATTAGCTCTGGAGCGTGTCTGGTCCAGCGTGGGCTGATGAAAGGAGGCACCAGAATGAAATAGCGGCTATTAACTCTGTTACAATATTGTTTTGAGACCTTCAGCACAGACTGGATCAAGCCACAGCAGCCAAGAGAAGACATTTACACACTGACTCAGACAACTTCTTGTATCCCTCCTCTCTCTTTGCAGCTGAAATCGGGCAGGGTAAGAAGTCTCAAACAATGGACTCACCAGCAGGAAATTATTGTCAGCAATTTGCTCAAAGTGCAGTCACTTAGATGAAAGCAGACCTACTGAAGATGGTGATATAAATGTCCTTTTTGTACCTTTTTGATGGTTAAGTGTGAGCAAAGGAGTCACTGATTAATTTCTGTACCTTAGAAACAGGAGCTCTGTCTTCCCTGGTTTTGCTGAAAGACACTGAGGCAAAGATTTCAAGCTCTTAAGAGCTAAAGCAGCAACAAGGCGAGACCATTTTAGGCTGATTACAAAAAATATTAATAGTCCCAGTAAAAGGAGAGACCCAAAGGGTTTGCAGACAGCTAATCCGGTGGTATACCCAAAGCACTGATGAGATTGTCAGAGAAAAAGCAGTAACAGATGGATGCCATAAATTTCGCAGAAAGAAAATGAAACTTCGCAGGCAGTATCACCACTTGTTTCCCGCTAAATAACACTTTTTAGCTTCTCACTCAAGAGGCAGTGCTGTTAGAACTGGCGATGGTCAGCACTACAGTACTGTAACCGAGAAACTAACATATCACCGAATGGACCAAACATATCACCAAACGGACCAAAAAAAATAGCGTGGGCTCCCACAGGCACACTTGGTTTGCAAAAGTGGGACAAGTGGATTCTTGCGCAGCAGATGTGTCAGTCTCCTTAAACGCTTAGAGCCTGCCTGAGCAGCAGACCAGAAAGGAGTCAGACTCCCAGAAATGTACAAAAGCCAAGTTTGTTGCAGAAAAAGTAGATTAATATTAAAAATATTAAATAAATACTGCCAGTTATCTTTTCTTAAAATTGAAAAATGCCATGCATTTCACCTACGTCTTTTCATTCCCCCTTCCACTCATTATAGCTTAATGTCTGTTCACTGAAAACACAATCCACTCCCAAAGACGGAGATGACTCTCAGCTCCATTCAGTGCATTCTCCAGCCACCAGGTCTGGCTTTGATAAGAGATTTGCTGCAGCTCTTGCTGCACTCTAGGCTGCAAGATCAGTACCTAACATGCAGTGGGAGGAAACCAAGGGTGCTGCCTGGCTTCTTATGCAATTGCGTCAAGCTTACTAACTACATGCTGAGGCATCTTCCCTACTCTTTTCCTCTATTCCTCCCCATGATCTCGAAATCTGGAGAGCCCTCCTTTCTTCCTCCTTACCCAACTGCATCTGCACAACCTGCACAGTCCTCATCCACACTTCAAGGGTAGGACACTGCCTGCACACCAGCATGCCCTGACCTCTCACACCAGCCTTCAGAGCTGCCCCGCCACCCGCAGTCACTCCCTCTGCTCAGAGCAGAACATGTTGCTCTGTAAGCTCCCAGAGGTCCTTGCTCGCCTGCACATTCTTGGGTGGAATAAACAATACCCAGTTGAGCCAGGCCACCTGAACCCTGGCTGGAGATAGTGCCAATGCAGGGACTGTGGCTCCGGCAAACTGCAGAGCTGACCCTACAAACCCCAGAGAACAGACGAGGCAGCAAGCAGGGCAAAAACCCACCAAATGGTGTGGAGGAGAGGAGCCTTCTCCCACCAGTGAAATGCTGACTGCTGCAGCTTCTCATTAGGGCATGCTGCTTGTCTCAGCAGATCCCAAAGAGCCGTCCTGCTGAGCTTCACGTAGTGGGAAACAGCAGATCTCCTCTTATGCACTCCATCTCCTAACCCCATGTGGCTCCCAGGCAAAAGAGGAATCTAACTTTAAAAGAAATAGCTTCTTCTCCTTCATCTGTGACCTGACATATGAAAACATGTACAATTAGGTTGGATCGCCAAGCCCTCCAGAATCAGGACTGCCAAGGACAACGGCTGCCTGAGCAACCTCTGGCCTTCCACTGCACCGTGTGTGACAGTCTGGGTATTTGCCCCAGGAGCTCTGCCACATACCACACAAGTCATTCAGACCACTTCTTCCTTCTAGCTGGACCCTGGCTGCAACAGTGTTCTCACCTGCTCTGTGGCAGGATGTGGCTGAGGACAGGCTGGTGGCATCTGTGTCGGTTAAGTGTAGCTTGGGGAGGAAGAAGAGGAGCTTGTGCTGGGCCAGGCGGCGAGCAAAGAAAGTCAAGTGGAAATTAGAGCACAGCATCAATTTTTAATGCAAAGCAGAACACCTTGCCACAACATGTCAGCAAGAAGACTGTGATGGATATTTAATCTCTGGCACTGGGGACCCAAGCACATAAAGGCCAGAACACCAGCTTAGGAGAAAAGAGTTTCCCAAATTTTCTGTGGAGTGGCTGCATACACCTTACAGACCCCATTACTGAGTCCTGTCTTCTCCCAGCCTGAGGCATGCAGTTGTCTCTATTGCTATTTTTGCAGACAGGCTAAAACAATACAACTTACAATAAGGAATGGACCAAATCCCAAGAGCAGCACCACTTCTGCTGGGCAGTACCTGTTCTGGGCTCCCAGGGTAAGTAGAACACAGTCACAAAATTAGTCATTACACCTTGAGTACATATCCGAAACAGGTTGAACTGGGGCTACAAGGACATTCCTCAACACTGGAGTGCTTGACTTTGCACCCTGAACAATATTTTTCAAGATAGCTTTTGGACAGAAGCCCATTATGATGCTTGGGTTGCTGGGCAGGGAGTCTAGAAAACTGGGAATTACTTGAGTTTGACTTGGAAGCTCTACTCTTTGCCTGCCTTCGCTCCTGTTCTGCACTGCTCGTTATCTCAGAAGAACTTAAATCCCCAGCAGGGACTCTGCTGATACCTGGCATCATGTGGACCTCTTCCTTTCAGAGCCCCTAGGTGCTCCTGAGAAGGAAGCAATAGATTTTATTTCTTAACAGAAAGGTTCTAAAGATAAGACAAAGTAAAAGCTGTGTTGCTCAGAAGTGGGGTTGAGCAATCCTTAGAACATGATTAGAAAAATACTTTTGCTGGAGGTCGAGGGGAAATTATCAGCTAAGGTAGTGAAGTGCTAAGGTAAGCACAAGTCAGGCTGTCCCACCCAAACTCACATCACCACCATCACAAAGTCCATCTGAAGTCACCCACTGCAGGGACACCTCAACTACACGCTGAATCCCCAGACATCACACAGCCACTCTTCCCATGGTGGCTAGCAGAGCTGGTGCTCTGCAAGGCTCTAAGTGTCACCCCTTTCCTCTCCCCTGCTGCTTGGTTCCTCTGGTCCCATTGCTAAGTTAACATTTCTCTAAAATCATTATATGTTCGTACTAGTTTTTAATGGCACTGCTAATCCTAAGTGGAGCAGCTGGAGAGAGAACCTTTGGCCTTGGCAGAGTAGAGGATTTCAAGAACAGAACAGCAGAAGCAGCCAGCTCAGAGATGTGAGCATTTTCAGCGCTATGGAGGGACTTGCAAACAAGCAGGACACATTTAGACACAATGCCCAGAACAACTTGCAGCCAGAGGAGTGAGTCAAGATGAGGGGGATGATGGTGACGTCTTGTAGCATGGTACAGAGGCTGTATTTGGCAAAGTATCTGCAAAACTGTGAATTCTCTATATAAAACTCTTTCAGGCCTTTTGCAGAGGAAAGGACAGAATCGTAATGAAAGCAAAGGAGAGAATGGCAGAGGCAAGGGGGGGAGAAAGCCTTTTCAGAAGAAACTGAAGGTCATGGAAACATGACAAACCTCAAAACAGATGTTAATGCTTATGACACAACTAGAGGCTTCCTAGGTATGGCAAGGAGAATGAGATGTGAAAGGACAGAGGTGGGGGGAGTACTTCAAACACCAGGAATGGCAGCATGTTTGAACTCAGAGGCCAAATTGCGTCACGTATGGGATCAGCTGCGGCACCGCTCAGGATCAGCAAAAGGGTCAGCACAGGAGCAGCAGCAGCCTCGCAGGAGGCGTTAAGGGTGAGCTAAGCCTCCATCCTCTGGCGAGGCCACTGGAGGAGGCACCCTCAGTTCATCTCTGATAAAGTTCAAGGTGACAGCGTCAGGCTGGCAGCGACACAGAGGGATTTGTGTTTGCTGGAGTGAGAACAGGAGGGAACTCTCGGGAGTTTCTCCTCCCAGGCTGGTGCAAGCAGAGTGGATGCTCTCAGAGGAGCACCTTGGGAAGGCACAGCGCTGCAGCCTTGAGCTTCTGCTCTCTGTGTGCAACCACCTGTGCCACCCTTCACCAATGCCGCTACTCCAGGCTCTTGGTGCCAGACCACTCCAGGCCCTGGATGCCCACAGTTTCCACAGGGCCAGGTGCTCCCTTGCAACAAGCTGCCCAGGCAACACCACCTACCACCACCTACATGCCTGCCGGGTGGGTGATCACCCAAGTTACCACTGGCTGCACAGATACATCTTAAGAGACCAAAATCCCCATGGATGCAACATGGGGAGTAGACGGGCGGCTCCTGCTGTACCCCACAGCTGCTCCAGGCTGCCGAAGTGCCCGAAGTGCTCCCAGGGCAGCGCGGGCACCGTGGGACGGAGTCAGCGGGGCCAGCGAGCACCCAGATGGGGCATGCAGGGCTGGAGGGCCACGTGCTGCCGCAGCCCAGCTGATGGCACGAAGGGAGAGCGCCCACCCGAGCTAGCGGCGCCCCAGCCAGGGGCACCCACCGCCCCCGCGCTGGCCGGCGCGGCCCGGGGCAGCTCCCCGGCCCAGGGCAGCCCCCGGGGCGGGCAGGGCCCGGGCCTGGGCCTC
>VZTV01044698.1:47592-64084 GCA_013400875.1 Anhinga rufa | reverse complement strand
GTGGTGCGGCGGGGAGGCCGCGGGCAGGGGCGGCGGGCCGGGCCCGGAGCTGCGCCGCGGGGCCTGGTCCGCAGCCTGGGGACCTCGGGACCCCGGGTGACATGGGGACACCCCCCTTGGCAGCACTGCTCTGCCCCAGCCGTCGAGACGGCTCTCCTGGCGGCAGATGGGGACACCCCGACGTGGGACATGCTTCCCAGTGCGGGGTGACAGGCCTGGGGACGTGGGGTGCAGCCACTGCCGTAGCCGCCAGGCTGGAGCACAGCACCTGTGTGCCGTGCACCCCTGCTAGGGTGCTGACAGAGCACCCAGGAGCAAGACAGGCAGCTACCTGTGCAAGCCCTCTTCGACTTCTTCCCTACAAAGCACTGCTGCTTCGCAGATGAGCAGCACCGGGGCTCCCCTTCCCAGCTCTTGCCTTCTCCTGGGAGTCTCCCTGCCTTGTGGGCTTCAGTTTTGGCAGCAGATGACGAGTGGTTTTACACTGTCCATCTGGTGCAGTCTCAGTTTTGCTGCTAGTAACTGGCTTTGGCTGCTTAGATGCACTGTAAGGTCATGCCAGAGCACCAAGATGGAGAAAAACAAATTTAAAAAAACCCCATGTGACAGGGAGGGCCAGTTTGCAGTTTGTGCATCATGCAGGGGTCAGGCACACCAAGTACAGTAGGTCCCACACTGGTTTTCCTGGCAGGCCAAAAAAAGCCTCCATGCCCCAAGGGATATGATCAGCAACATGCTGTAAAGCCCGGAGTCTCTCAGCCCCCAGAGCAGTTGTTTCGCACTTGTTTGTGCGTTTAGCTACACTTCTCCATAGCAACCACCCAGATCCCAGATTGGCTTTCCCCTAGCCAGGAGCGGGGTGTGCAGAGCGCGTCGCACGCACCGCTGTCAGAGTCGTGTTAGTACGTGCACAGGCTGGGCGCTGACTCCCCATCGGCTCTCCTGAGGTGGGGACCCACACTGCTGGCACGGCGTGATGCCGTTGGCAGAGGCCCGAAGCTGCACAGGCAGCTGAGTGCTCTCTTCCCCGCAGGTACAGTTGGTTGTATATGGTTTGCTAGAGCTGAAGAATGGCTGCCAGCCCCTGCCACAGGGTTTTAGATGTTGTCCCCTGAGCCCAAAAGTTCTGCTGTTCTTGCCTGCCAAGAGAGGTTTTGGGCATTTTTTTGTCATTCTGATCCCTCCTGCAACCTTTCAGGTCACCCCCACGATCAACCCACCTCTGCTGACATACCCAGCAAAGCTGCCTTGCTCTTCTTTGAGTTCAGCTATTTGTATTTTCCTTTTTTCTGCCTCCTTTATGCCAGCCACAGAAACGCACAGAGTCCCATCTGCCCTCCCCACTGGGATTCCTGCTCATGCCAAGATCCTCACAGTCTTGCTTTTAAGAGTTTTGATTCATTCTTCTGGGCCTGCCTTTGCTTTCATTGCATGTTTCTCCAGTGTTTGCACACAGTTCTGGTCCCCTCAGAAAGGGTAAAAGAGAATGGAAGAAGGTTCAGAGGCAGGCCGTAAGGGTGCTCAGAGGTATGGGAACAGACTGTACAGTGAACAGCCATGTATGCTGGGACTCTTCAGCTTGGAAGAAGGACACAGGGTGGAGAAAGAGGTCTACAAAATCATCAGTGGCCCAGAGAGGATGGGGAGTTTCGACTGTTCTCTGTGTCTTCTGACACAAACCTGTCAACTGCTTTTGCCTTGACTGGAGCCTCAAAAGAACATAAAACCACTGTGCTGCAGATGTTATAGCCAAAGGTTTAGCACTGTTTCTAGCCCACGCTTCTTGCAACATCGGGGGCTAAGTTCATGGCAAGCCTTTGAGGGACGTGCTTAAGAGAGTGCTGCCTCGGAAACATTTTGTAACCATGTTTCCACGTGGAGAGCTCAGCCATGGCCAAGTGGAGCTCTACCAAACTGTTAAGACAAAAATACTCAGAGCTGGGAGGAGAATGAGCTGGACAAATCCCAGCCCAGAGAGAGGGAGTCCTCCAGAAGGTTATATCTTGTAGGAACCCTCTTGTAAGGGAAGAAGCTTGCCACCGAGACTCTAATTTTGCTGCTGCACTGCCAACCCCACAGCAGCCTGCAAGGGTGAGTGACGTGGCCTCCTGGGCTGGCTGTCCTGTTCTAAAGAAATTCCTCCCCTCTGACTCTGCCCTGGAACGTAAAAGGAATTGAGATCGTCCTGCATTTTCCAGGACCACAAGAGGGCAACATGACAGCACCCTGCAGCCAGCAGGCTCAGCAAGGTGACCCGTGACACTGCTGGGATGCATGTGGCATAGGCAGCTCTGTGCAGGCTGAACATCACCGTGTCCAGGGACTGCCCAGCTGAATTAGCCAACTGAAGGCTGCTCCCTGGGAAGCCTTTCCTTGCTCTCATCTTCATACACATCCTCAGAGGTGAGCGGTTAGCTCAGCCAGCCGAGCTACTGCTGCGGTTGGGAGCAGCAATATCCTCCCACACATGGGTCAGACACGTGGTGACAGGACCCTTCTGCATGCTGCATGGGGCCAGGCTGTGGAACACAGGGTGGCCTTGGCCTCCCTCATTCTGCCTGCATGTCCACCCGGAAATCTTTTGGGCGATTGTGCATGGCTTCAAACAGGAGTGTCCGGCATCCAGAGTGATGCTGCTGGGCTTGGCCAGGGGAAGAGGTGTTAAACCTAATGGGATTTTGGACATATCAGCCTCACCATCCTTTTTCACCTCCTTCTGCCACCAAAAGATAAAAAATTAGGGAATCTGAATTCAGCTTTCATTGTGAATGTGGAACTGGCCAGTGTCTCCAGCCCACACTGGCCTCTGCACACCGAAATTACTCACAACCATGGTTAAGCGCACTACCATTCCTGGCACTTTTTTGCAATAGCCTGTATAAATACCCGGCAAGGGACAGTTTGCTCTGCCTTTCCAAGAACAGGCACAACAGAGAAACAGCTTCTGTTAGCAGGAAGAGCTACAAGAGTGCGTGTGTGCTGCTAGGGCTGAAAATGCCACTAGCATCTCGTAGCAGAGGCAGAGGAGGAGGTGACAGTGAGGGATGAAGAGCAGAATATTGCCTATGCAGTAGGGTGGTAGAGGTTGCTTACAAGAAATGAAGAGATGTTTGCAAATGAGGAGGAGCAAGAGGATGTCTGGGAGACACTTTTTGGACAGGTTTGAGACATGGAGAGAGCCAGTGCAGTGAAGGGCTGTATGGGGGAGATTGGGATAACCAGCCAAGGGAAAAGAAATTGCTGGGGCACATGGGTGACTGTTTATCCCTCTGGAGTTATTTATTTTCTATGAAGAATGCTAGAAAGGTTTTGCCTACCTAAGATATTTTTACCATGGAAATAACCAGCTTTGCTTCTACTCTCGCTTCCACTCCAAACCTGCCCACACAGCCTAATCAGCATTTTAAGGCCCACCTCACCAAACTATGGATCATGTCTTCCTTAACCCAATTACAACTCACATGGCTTGTGCTGTACCTGCACAGCACACTGCTGGCATCAAGCATCCACACTTCCCCATTGCACATTGACAGGACCAAGGTTCAGGGTATTTGTCTCAAAGGAACATCAAATCACCTGTCTTGCATTCCTACTCATCACCAGTTGTCAGACCTCACCTAGTTGCTCCTGGGCTCAGACTAATAGTTTGTGCTGGCTAGAGCAGACCCTTCAGCGAGCCATCTGGTTTGGGGTCTGATGACATAAGGAGACAGGATAATCCTTGGCTTTTGCCAGCATGTATCATTTCAGCCTGTCTGAACTACAAATAATCCAAACCAGCTACCAGAAAGTCTCATCTGCACATCAAGATAAATGTGACACCAGCCAGATGACGACCTTGGACCAGCACCTCCCAGTGCTGCTTTCCTACTTGTGGTGTTGCCAACCAGCAATAGCTATGCGTGGGACAAACTGTGTGTCAAGCTGGTCACATCACTGCTTTAAAACTGACCTCTCCCTAACGTCAGGGTTTATTGGCAGCAACTGTCCTTACCTGAGGGAGAAGCATGGCATTCACACCCAGAGGGCTAGTACCAGGATTCATGTGCCCAGCTTGTGAGTGCAGCAGTCAAAGACCGGGGCCTGGATTCATTCTCCCTGCTATGCACCACTGTCTGGGCATCTCATGTGAGCTGTAGCAACTGAGTCCAGGAGTAAACGGAGTAGACCTCTCCTAGATGGAGCAAGTGCAGGAGAAGACCTCAGCAGCTACAGAGATGCTGCCCAGGAAACTGCAACCCAGGCACATTTTGTTGTGAATTACTTCACGAATTGCTCAGGGATTAAATACTTCCTCATTTAATAACATAATAATTTGGGCTAGTTTCATGCTGGACTTGGAAAGTTCACTGGCTGGAGTCAACAGCCAGGCCTCGTATAAATGGCTTCCCCCAGCTGTCAGCCAAGTGAGCTGTCCTCATCTTTGGGTCCCCCGGCGGGTGGCTCTTGGCACTACCTTCTTCTGCAGGGCTTTGTTGCTCATGCGTGTGCCTGAGGCTTTACGCTCTGGGGGCTTCCTCACCACATCTTGTTTGAGCTGGAAATGCACCTGAAGAAAGAACAAAAATAACCGTGTAACAACATGTGTGTACTCTGCTGCCTCAGGGGTCTGCAGGACCTGCCTCTGCTGCTAGCCTTCGAAGCTGTCTCTTGGGCCAAGACAAGCAATAAGGGGCCTCAGCCAGTGTTACGATACAATGGGAACTCAGTGCTTAAATCAGCTGGAAACATTTTTTTTTTTTCCTGTGGAAAATGTTGTACCAACAATCAGCTACATTTCTTGTGCAGAGAGTTGCTCCTATGGCAATGTGATGTCCTAGGATGGTTTGGAAGATGAGCTGTGAAAGGCAAGGGACTGAGCTATGCTCTTTCTTCATCTTTTCTCACCAGAGAGTAGAAAAATAGGATTGCTTTTCATCTCTGTGAATATTTAATACACAGGATGGTTTAGGACAGACATTCCTTTTTCAGTTGCATCTTGTTAGCTGAATCCTGCTTAATCAGTTTTTCAGCAACCCGTAGATCCAGGCAAAAAAATTCCAGAAAAGAAACCTCCATCCACTACAGCCATGAAAGCAGGTACAAGAGGGAGAAGGGGACAGGAGTGTGCAGGACACAATGTCAGATAAATGGGGAATGGGGTGGCCATACAGAAAGGTGAAACTGGAATGGGGCTGTGTGGGCTTCCTAGAGGAGGGATGAGGTGAACGACGGATATGGGAGGTGCTGCAGGGGCAGAGGAAAATGGGGACAGGAGGGCTGCTGTGAGGGGAGATCCTCAAAAATCAAACCATCAGGGGACAAATCAGTCTCTTACACCAACGTGGTATAAGGAAAATCTATTTTAAAAAGGAAAGCCAAAGAGCTGGGTGCTTAACCTAGCAAAACAAAGGCTTGGACTGGGCTTGACAGCTCTCTATAAATACATCAGGGAATAAATACCAGGGAAGAAGAGGAGCTATTTAAAGCATAACGTTGGCATAAGAACAAATAGGGATAAACTGTCCATAAATAAATTTAGGATGAAAATTAGAAGGTTTCTAATCCTGAGAAAAGGGCAGCTCTGGAAGAACTTCAGAGGCTGGGTAGGGTGGGATGAAGAGATGGACGGTGGGAGAACCACCACAGTATATTTACAGCAGAGCCTGACCAATGTACATGCAGTGAAGCAAATGATGTGCCAGGATGCCACAGCCGGGGTGTTCTTGTTGGTCCTTAGAGAAGGCTGCATCTGTGGCCCCACCATGTTCACAAGGCAACAGCAGGGGCAGGAATCACCACCCACTGTTTTTATAACTGATTTCTAGTTGTCTAGCCTGCCCTCAGAAAGGCACTGTAGGGGCCACACTGGTGTCAAAAGCACTTCATCTCCCAAAGGTGCTTGGATGTTCTTTGTTGGCACCCAGTTCCCATCTGTCTTGGGTGCTCTCAGCAGAAAGAAGGGCAGAGTTCAGCCTCTTGCTACGAGTCTGATAATGTGTTTGGTCCCAAGCAGGATGCAGATGATAGCAGAGCACTGAAACCCACAGAGCCAGGGGGATAATGGAGCCTCAGAGAAAAGATGCTGTCTCCACATCATCCATCTCATGCTGGAGAGTGGGGAGGATGGAAGGAGAGCTAAAGAGCAGCAGCCCCAGCCAGACAGGGGCTCTCCCCATGGCCAAGAGGCAGAGGGACACAGGAGCTGGCATGGCAGCCCAATGCAGCCTCAAGCCCTCAGCAAGGAATCGAGAGGCACACAGCATTGCCTTCACCCTGCCCCTCTCTGTGAGCTGTGGGGAGCCCTGTGTCTGCCAAAGCAGACAGCCTGTAGCCACTGGCAGCACTCTACATCCCATTTCCTTTCTCTGCTGCTCACTAGACATCCCTTGTTGCATTTCTTTCTCCCTGGGGTGAAGACATTTTGAGACACCCTTGTGACTATGCAGCCTGACTCACCAATGAAGATGCAGCTGGGCCCACTGTTGTTGTTACTGTCTGGGACTGGTACCCCTCTGCAGAGGCTGTGATAGAGTAAGTGCCAGGCAGCAGCAGCCGGAAATAATCCCCCATATCACCTGGAACATAAGGTGGGAAGAAAAAGCACTCAGGATGCACAGGCAGCAGAGCAAAAGATATTCCAGTAGGTCTTACTGAGTGTACTTCCTCGAGGGTGTGTAGCCTTCAAAACCCAGGCAATTTCTGGCCTTTCTTCCAAATCTGCTGGCTACCGCAAGGCTGGATTCACATTTACAGCCTGCAAGTGATGTCTCATTAGTGCCACAGAGTAGAGGTCAGACTGCAAGTAAACACCAAATGAGAGGGGATGGTACAACAGCATTGACTGTGCCTGTGTGGGAAAGCTGCAAATCTGAATGCTCACCAGTCAGATGACAGTAGACCTAAGGGCAATCACAGCTCCAGTCAACTCCTTAGCATAACACAATCTCTAATTCCTGTTACATACAATTTTGCCATGTTTGGGTTATCAGCAGGGTTATAATTGTTCATCAGCTTAGCTGCTCCCTGTTTCTCCCTGCATAAAGAAGCCCCAGGAACACTTTGACGGACTGTGTACTGGTGTGGTTAGGGACAGGGGATGGTCAACAGTGAGGCAGCAGCACATTATGGATTACTTTGACAATTTGAGTGTATTCCCATCTATGGAACTGGATAGGTATTGCAAATTTGAGTAATCATTACAGGCACCCCGTGTTATTTTGGCTTAGGTGGGGCTAATTGGTATGAGTGAGACACATGTGAGTCAGGGGCTTCTAAGGGATAACAGGAAGGGTGGCCGGCAGGTCAAAGGGAATAATTTTCTCCCTCTGTTCAGTCCTGGGGAGGCTGCACTTGGACACCGTGTCCAGTTTTGGTGCCCCGATGTCAAGAGAGATGTGGGAGAACCAGGCTCCTGACCCACAGGGAAAGCTCAGGCCCCACAAGGAGAGCTGGGCAGGCTCGGCCTAGCTGGGAGGAGGCAGAGGGGGATCTGCTCACAGCCAGCACCTACTTGAAGGACAGCTACAAAGGTGATGGAGCCAAACTCCTCTCAGCAGTGCCAGGCAATACAAGGATGGGCAGTGGCCACAGATGGCAGCTTGGGAGCTTCAGGGTGGATCAGGGAGCACAGCTTCACCATGAAGGTGGTGCATCCCTGGCACAGGACAGCAGAGAGGCTGTGAAATCCCCACCCTTGGGGGTCCGTGAGAATGGGCTGGAGGGAGTGGTGGCTGATCAGAGCCAACGTTGGGGACAATCCTGCTCCAAGCAGGAGGTTGGACAGAAGACCCCAAAGGGCCCTTTGCAGCCAGCACCTCTGTGATTCTGTGATCTCTTGCACACTCCCCTTTCCTATGCAGGTTGGCACAATAAGTGCCAAATATTAAATGTGTTACTGAGTCACAGACATACGTTGAGAAGGAGTTTTGATGATTTCACAGTCTGCTCTTCTGAAGAGCTGGTATATTGGCTATTTTCTGCAGCCAGTCTGTAATGTTTGGTCCAGTTGGAGAAGGGTGTTTATAAAAAGGAGGTTAAAATCGGCCAGCAAAGGAGAAACCACCACAACTTGGATAAACTAAAGTAGCACTTCATTCTCAGTCTAAATTTTTCTGGCTTGAACTCTCAGTCTTTCATTGTGTTCTGCTGTTGTGTCCTTTTCTATCAGCTATTTCAGCTCTGTGTAGATACTTAGATGCTTGAGTAGATTATTCCCTCAGTCTTCTCTTTGGTTACAAATGTATTTTCTCCTCTCTCTCAGATAAAATAGGAGCTGACTTTCTGAAGTACTTTACAGTAAGGTTTGCATTCCAGTTCTCACCTCTTTCTTTCCTAAGCTTTCCTAAGCCATCCCTGGTCCAGGATGCACAGGCACATTTCTCACAGCTAGTGTTTTTGGGAAGCAAACCATGCTGGCCACACATACTATACCCTTGCCTGCTAACCTCCTCCCACATACCCAGATAGCCTCCAAGAGGCTGTATCCAAAAGGGACAGCAAGCAAGAGGACCGACAACCCACCAGAGGTGATGTCATGGCTGATTCCCTGGACAGAAATCACTGCTCCTGCAATGCCATTGTTGTTCTCATCTGACACCATCCCTTTGATGCCCTGGTGAACCTGCAGGGAGGGAGACAGACTGCTGGGTCAAGGACCTTCCTTTGCTCAAGAGGGTATTACCAAGCACTGGGGGAGGGCAGAGCTCTGGGGACAACCCCACCTTTCCCCACACCCTTGGCTCTCCTAGTTCTCCCCAGCAGAGCCAGTCTAGAACACAACAGCATCCCCAAAGGCCACCAACTAGAGCACCCAGCGAGCTCTATGATGACCTCCCTTCCACCCCTAGTGCCTACTGGTACCCTACCATCAGGACCCATGGGGGCCTCCAGGAGAAGGGTGTAGGTCCCAGGACCTACCTCTTCAATGAAAGCAACAAGGGCCTCCCTGTTGGCCATCCACTGCCGCTCCAAGTCCTCCTCAGGGGGGAACTTATTGCAGCTCAACTCCAGGGTGATTTCAAAGCAGTTGGTGTAGAGGTAATTGAAGTCCTGCATGCCTGGAAGAGAAGAGCCTGTGGCCAGGGGAATGCATGGCCCCTTTCCCTCCCCACTCCCATGTCCTAGGCATTCTGGCCCTTGTCTATCTTCTACCAGAACTGTCTTGCTCTCGTTCTTCACTCCGCAGGTCCAGCCTCCTAGAATGAATGTCCCAAATTGGAAGGTACCCACAAGGATCATCAAGTCCTCCCTCCACACAGCATGACTAGAGCCTTCTCCCCCAGTGCAGCCCTCTCCCCTTGTGGCTGCCCAACTCTCTCCTTCAGCTGGATCATTCACCACCCTGCCTTCAGAAGCTCAGGAAGGTTTGGTACTGCAGGGGCTGTATGTCCCTTTCCAGTTGCTCTCTAACCTTTTTTTCTAGTCTAATTTGCTGATTTTCAGTTTCTTCATTATGCCTTTTTAAATCAGATATTTCGGGAGCCAGCACCTATGAGAAATGTCTTCCCTTTGGTCACAGTTTTGGGTTACACTGTAACCCAAACTCACAGTTTTGAGTTACACCGTAGCATTTTCAAATACACTAACAGATTAATGCTTCCTTCATTCAGCAGCACACAGCAGGTCTCTGCAAACCTCAGCTACTTCTGTGGCTCTTTCCCAGGCCACTTCCAGTCTTCCCAAGCCATTTCCCAGTCTGAGATGCAGACACCAGAATGGTGTCTAGTAATAGGCACAGTGCTATCACCACAGCCCTTCCCCAACCCATCCTGTTCCAAGGTTTCTCATCTATCCCTTCACCTCTCTTCAGCTCAACACCTTGCTGTGGGTGGTGCTCACCTGCCCAGCCCTTACCTTTGCTGAGCGAGTACCAGGATGCCCCATTTGTGATGCCATCAGCAAAGTAGTCTCCACAGTTCCAGCCACGGTGCATCCAGCCATGGGCGTATGAGTAGGTCTTGGCCAACTAGAAAGACAGCAGCATTGGTCACCGCTCCAGCACCGCTCAGCTGGGGACCTGCCTCGCTTGGGTGAAACATCCCTGCTCCTGCACAGGCTTCACTGGGGAGTGTGGGAGGGAAGTCAGAGGAAGAGACAGCTCCTGCATTTTACTGCTGTGAAATACAACATGAGGTGGCCAGGACCTCTACGAAATGTAGGCAGATGAAGGCAGAGGAAGAAGAGCAGAAATTTGGCAAACTGGAGGCTTGCTGATGGCACAGGCGGCTCGTGTCCTGCTCCCGCTGAGATGAGGGGGACCGGAGAGCACTGGGCCCACGCAGGTGCACCCAGCCCCATCAGTGCTGGCCCACACATGGCAAATGGCACTAACAGGGAGAGAAGATATGTGAAGAAAACTAACCAGTTATCAGTCCTGATGTAAATACCATATACATCAGGGGAATTTGTATTAGGAAAGAGTTTGGGCAACTTCTGGTTCTGGCAACTGCTTGTTTATTGTCCTTATTAAGATTACTTAGACATGAAGGCAGGGCTGAAATTGGGACACTGCATCCAAAGCCTGTCCTTTGTGTAAGACACAGTTTAATAAGAGAGACTGTTGTTTGCATTTTCTAATGCAAACTCTATACCCTTGTATTATGGTTCAGATGCTGGTGTAATCTTGTTTTGTCAGCAGGAAAACAGTTGCTTCACTACATTTCTGACTTCTGAGGCTATGTGGGTATCATTAGCCTACGCCCCAGACTGCAGCCTCTCTACATCTGGGTCCGAGCACAGCCCTGATCCCAGCATGTTCTGGCAAGCCCCTGCACAGCCTCTGCTTTCAGAGAAGGCTGAACTCCAGCTCAGACTTATTTTTCTCATTAACTGTTCTAATGCAGACTTGCTTATTCTTGTGCTGGGTATTTCCTAATGGAAGCAGTGACTGAAGGCACTGTTTTCTGGGACATTTTAACAATGGAGAAAAACCACAGGCTTCAGCTAGCACTAGCAGGATCAGCAGCACATACTGATACATTCCCTGATGTCTACCTATGCTTCTGGTGCTCCTTTCATTGTATTCCTTATTCTTTGCTATCCGCAAGCCCCTGCTGGTCACCTGCCTCCCTTATCCTGCTGTCAGCAGACCCCCAGCCAGACCCTGCCACCTTTCTAGGACAAAACCCCATGTACATGCTACTATGGTGAAGCAAAGCTGGGGGCAGGCTCCAGCTCTGGAAGAGCAGGGTGGTACTGAAGACACTTGTGATACTGAGGTTATGGGAAACCCAAGCATAGCATGGACAAGGAAGGGGCTCCTGAGGGTTAAGACTGGCCTGTCCATGTGGTGGGACCGGCTCACGGTGGGAGTGCTCTGTCCTGGCTCATGAGCTGGTGGCTGGCAGAAATGCCGTAGTCTGCTAACAGTTATTTCCAACACATTTTTTGGCTCAGTTCCTGCATGAGGCAGTGACCCAGAGACTCCCAGCTAGCTCTCACATGCTGCACCCTGCCAGGGCTGTGGGAATGCCCTCACCCACCTAGGCCGTGCTCACCTTCTGAAACAACTTGTCATCGGGGGTAGGTGTGTTGACTGTGCGCCGGTGGCTCCTGAACCGCTGGTCCTGAGACTTGTCATAGGGGTAATTTGCCACCACTGCTCCACCATGCAGATTGGCTGAGAGCACAAAGTTGTAGCTGCTGATCCACTGGATCACAGCCAGTGTCTCTGGCTCCACCTATGAGAGCAGGACAGGGACAGGGAGAAGAGCTCAGCCACCTCTGGGCCAGCTGCTGCTCCATGCCAGGCTGCGGCAGGATCAGTCACATCAGACCCAGCCCTGCAATTTGCCTGCTTCAGCCCTTGCAGCTTCCTCTGTTTTCCACCACCCACCCTGGTGCGCAGAGCTAGCTCCTCCAGTGCATACCCTGCTACAGCTCTCCCAGCACAGCCCCAAAACCTGAGGCACACACATTAGCCAGCATGTGCCACCTCCTCTGCCCTATGCATTGCAACCTCCTCCCCAAGCTGGCTGTGATGCCAGCCTCTCCTCCTTGTAAAGGCAAGCTGTGATATGGGGCAGGATTACATAATTTCTTTGCATGCAGGAGGCACGGAGAAGGAGACAAGCACTGTGCAAGCCAAAGGACAGTGTATTTGCTTGGGTGCTGAGCCATTTTAAGAGGATGCTGTAACCCTCGTGGCATCCTAGACCAGTACCTGGCTTTTCCAGTTGTCGGGCAGTGGGATGTGGTGATTTGGCCCGCTGATTTCCCCGCTGTAGTACATGAACGTGTTGAGGTCAGGGAAGTTGCGGTTTAAGTCCACTCCATTGGCATTGTTCCTCCCTGTCAAGTACCCATTGCTGTCTGGGCCCTGCGGGGCAAAGGTGCATCACGGGGGTCAGTACAGGGTGGGCGCAGGCAGGCTGGGTGTCAGAGCAGCAGGGACTGGCTGTCCTAATGGTGCTTCAGTGCCTTTGAGTCGCAACACGTGTGTTATTGCTGGCAGGAGAATAAAGAATATTGGTACTGACAGGGAAAGTCAATAACAATATCTTCATTTTCCAGGATCACAGAGAAAGGCACAAGCCAAATAAACAGTTTGTCTCAACCAGAAGTGCCATGAATAAAATATCTCCCCGAGGTCTAGTGGTACAATGGAATGGGTGAGATTTTGGCAGGGGGACTAGAGGGCTTCCCCGTGCCCCATCCCTCATGTCTCTGTCTGCTCATGACAGTGGCATTCAGCTGCCACTTTCCCAGCCCAGGGCAGGGGATTTGCAGTGACCGTCCCACGACAAATAACTTCTGGGGAGGGTAAGGCAGGTGTAGGAAGCCTTCTCTATCACCTGCCAGGGCCACTTGGAGCGGGATACACAGCATGAGCCCTTGGCATGGGAGGTGAGGAGCTGCAACACTGGTTGAGGGGGACAAATTTGGCAGGGCATGGAGAGGAAAGATGCCCACTCCCCATAGGCATGGTGAAGGGAATCTTGCGGGGATTTGAAGGGCTTTCTGCTTCTATCCAGCTTGAGGAGGTGATCGCTGCCTGATACCTGCTTGGCAGCCACTTCATACCCGTCGGGGTTCATGGAGGGCATGATGTGGATGCGTGTGTCGTGGATGAGGCGGGTGATCCGCTCGTTGCCCCGACGGTACTCCTCGCACAGGAACTCGGAGAGCTGCAGCAGCAGCTCACGGCCCAGCACCTCGTTCCCATGCATGTTCCCCACATACTTGAACTCCGGCTCCACTGGAGAGAGCAAGAGAGTGACACCATCAGCCAGGGCTCGGACAGGGAGGGGGAAGAGCCAATTCCCACTGCAGGGAAACTGGGTGGGCCCAAGGGACCTCCAATAAATGGTGTGAAATGGCCCTTTCCCTTGGAAAATGCAAACCTCTGTAAGGGATAGTGGCATGGTTCTCATAAGGGCTCCCCCCCATTTTGCCACAGCATCCCTGGGAGCAGCCCAGGCTCTCCACTGGGTTGCTGCTTGCCTTTGGAGTGCACAAGAGGATGTATTTGCAGGTGGTTTGGTCTTGGGCTGGGGAGAGGCAGCACAGAGGGACCGGGGAGAACTGGCAGGATTGCTGCTGCCCCGAGCCCCCGGGTCCCAGCTCTGTGGTGGGTGGCAGTGGAGGGGACAGGCTATTCCTTCCACCTCTGCCCTTCACGGTTTGCTCTCAGTGCCTCTTACCAGCCTGGCACATTCCTGGCTCTGCGTGTTTTAAGGAGCTTTTCTTTATTGTGCAAGACAAAATCAATGCCTGGCTTGTGGTGAGCCATGCTCTTTCACTGGAAAGGCACAGTTGCCTCTGGCTGCTCCTTGTCAGCCTGGGGAAACCCTCAGTAGCTTAGTTGAATATGGATCAAACTATCCCTCAGGCAGCTCCAGTATAAGCAAAAAGGTCTCTTGTCACTGACTTTTCTAAAATGAGGTCTCAAAATACAGATTTAGACTGCAGGCAGACAGTGCCCAGAGCAAGACTTGCTGATTTGCTGAAGGAGAGGCAGCACATGGGAGGGATAGGTTATGTTTTCCCAGAGGACCTCTTAAAGCAGTTACTTGTGAGAGAATAAATGTCCCATTGCAGGCTGGAGTCTGCACTGGTAGGGTGAGAGACACCAGGGGAAGCCAGTTAAAAGGGGAGCCTGACTTTCACATGAAAGGGCCAAGACAAAACAGGGTGTCATTACAAATGTCAGACTGCCAGAGCTCCCATTGCACCATGAGTTTTCCAGCCACCAGCAGCAATCAGACTTGCCATAGCAGCACACAGCCCTGCTGCCACACAGAGCGTCATGAGAATCCCCGGGGCAAAAGGCATCGCAGCCCCATGTATCAGACATCTGCTGCTTCCAAAATCCCCCATGCCTTTGCTGTGCGGGGAGGAGACACTGCATCTGGGCATGCTGAAGACAGATTCTTAAAAAAAAATATCTAATTTTGGCAAAAGATTTTGCTTTTCCATATCTTTTGATTGCTGTGCCTTAGCACAGGACACCACGGGTGGGCAACATGTTTTGACCTGGTCAGATTTCAGGAGACATGAGAAGTCATTTAATTAGGTAATCCAGTTATAAAAAGAGGGATTCTTCTTCTCTGCTTTGTTCGAGTCTGCAGCAGGACTTGTCAGCCTTTTTCAATATGCAGACCTCTAAACATTATCCATGTGGACACATAAGCCCTAATTACTGCACGTAAGCCCGCTAACTCTAGGGTTGCTTTTCAGACTTACTTTCCATGGCCTTCAAGGGCGTCCACAGGTTCTCAAAGTCCTCATGCTACAAGCCGAAAGTGCCAGCCTGAGGGTGTCCCATGCTACAAGCAGGGCCACAGGTCCATGCTGTCTGCCTGGGGCAGGGGAGATCTTGGTTACCTCCTACGGCCCTTCCAGCTGCTCTCCAGTGGTTCTGCAGATCTAAAATCCAGTGCCACTTTGCCAGTACCCTTTGCTCGCTCTTTGCTTTGAATCACCCCTCCAGTGCTGTAGAGGTGCCTGAGGTGTCCCCAGCACCATGCAGGTACTGAATGGGGCTGACACGGAGGCAGTCACGGTGGGGGAAGCCTCCCATCCCACTTCCGGACACCCCTGAATGTGATGTTCTGGGCTGCAGGAGGGGAGCAGTGTGCCCCATGGCAGCTCTGCCCCTGGTACAGTGTGTCCTTGGGTGAGACACCACCAGGCAGGGGATGCCGTGGGATTTGGGGGGGCTGCTCTGCTGGGGGGTTGCTCGTATGGGTCCCTCTCACCCCTGCAGTGCTCCCAGCAGTTTTCCACATGACTAGACTGCCTGTACTTGTCAGCCCCTGCATTTAACCACACCAGCCAGGATTTGAAAAGGCAAAAGATCCTGCAAAAAAGCAGGCAGAGCCCTGTCTGCATCTGTGGCCCAGGGGCACAAGATGGGGAAACAAGGGAGCCTTGTGTGCACCTCCCCCAGGTGGGAGAACCATCTGGTCCCCTCAGCCCCTCAGGAGCTCCTGGCTGCCAGCAAGGTCTGGCTCAGCAGCATCTCCATGCCCTGCCGCACAGGCAGCAGCTCAAAGGCCATTGCTGCCAAGGCACCGCAGGCCACGTGGCAGCAGGTAGAGATCCCAGAGACCTGCCTGTCTCAGAGGCTGCACAGTCCACGGGGCCGGCAGGGCTGCGGGAGCCCAGTGCCCACTCTGCTGGGGTCCCTTGCTCACTGCTCCCTTGCTTTGGGGTCTGGAGGAGGAAGGGCTGAACTCTTCCATCTTGCCACTATCCAGCAGCAAAGGGTGTGGGGTGGATGCTCACTTTCCCTGCCTGCACAACACTGTTTTGGGAGGAAGAGGGTGCCAGGGCAGATGGGGTGCTGGGATGGACTCGCTTGGGTTCTCACATTAGCCTGCACTGAAAAAACAGAGCTCCGTCCAAAGTACGCACCTGGGCCATGCTGTTGCTCACGCAAACATGGTGTGTGCATGGGGGTTTTGCATGCTGGTCCCTGGGGTCGCTGTGGGGTCCCTGCCAGAGTTGACACCGCATGACACCCAGGTACCTCCGGGAGTCCTGCCTGGAAAGGGAGATACCCCCCACCCTGTTCCCTGACGGTGCTGTGTGGCAGGGAGTGTGGCGATGAAGCCCATCCTGTCTGAACCGCCGTCCCCGTCCCCCCGTACTTACGGGGCTCGTGGATACCCGGGTAGTCGCTGAACTCCAGGACGTAGAGGTGTCGGCCCTCGACGCTGCGGCCAATGCTGTAGATGCGGGTGACGTAGGGGCACTGGCTCTGCACGCGGAACAGGGCCTGCACCATCTCCTCGTAGCGATGGTGCAGAAAGCTGAGGGCGGCCGCCCCCTCGAGCAGGAGCAGGGCTCCCACGAGGGGCCGCAGCCACCGAGCCATCCTCCCGCCGCGCTGGGCGCCCACACCAGCTCCGAGCCCCCGCTTCCCTCCCTGCCGGGAGCTTAAAGTGCAAACTCCAACCAGCTCTTTCCAGTTTCCGAGTGCCAGCCCCCTGCACCTGCGGGCGGGGGGCGGCGGGAGCGGGGCGCGCCGGGGCCCCGCGGCGCAGGAATGCTCCCCCCCGCCCGCCGG
>VZTV01044698.1:0-47578 GCA_013400875.1 Anhinga rufa | reverse complement strand
GGGCGGCGGGCGGGGGATGCCCGCCGCCGAGCCCGTCCGTGGGGCGAGAGCCGGGGATAGCTCCAGGGCGGCCCCGGCGCCCGCACGGCTCCCGCAGCCCTGCCCGGCGCGGGCAGCTCCCGCCGCCCCCCCGGGACCCGGCCGCCAGCTCGGAGCCGCTCCTGCTCTCCTGCCCCATCTCCTGGGGAAGCAGAGGGAGTCATCGGCGCAGGCTCTGCGGGTCTGCGGCCTCGCTGCCCCGGGATACGCAGAGCCAGGGACCGTATCGCCCTCCCCGCAGCGGCTTGCCCAAGCGGCAGTCGCAGGGGGAGGACAGGGCAACGTGGGATCTGATGTAGGAGTTGTCTGCTGAGGAGGTACCGGCAAGGAGAGTCCTGCTCAGAGGTCTGGTATGGCCCCGCTGTGCGCTGGAAGTGGGCATGAGAACGATCTCCGGCAGGCACCGGGCAACTGGCGGCAGAAGAGCTCAACAGCCTGAAGGCAGATGGAAACGCCCTACTGTCTGTTAATATACAGAGCTTCAGACCGTTTCTGGATTTGGGGGAAGCTGGTTCCTCTCCAGCCCTGTGCCGCATACAGCTGTGCCCCAGCGGGCAGCAGGCAGCTCAGGGTCCCTGTGTTCTGCCCACAGACAGGCGCAGATGCAGGAGGCGGCCTTGCTTTGCAGCCTTACCCTGTGGGGCTAAAACTCCAGCAGCTTAGCAGCTCAGGACATCCCTGACACAGAGCCGAAACGTGAGTACAGCAGCCAAAAGATTTACCATCATGCCTAGACATCTTCGGAGAAAGGCTCCCTTTGCTAACGTGAATGTGCCATGCTGCTCTGTCCAGGCCACCCTGGAAAGGAGCTCCTCTGCCACCAGCAACAGGCTTTTCAGGATACCCAGAGCCATACTAAATATCTGCTTTTCCTTCAACCTTGAGATGGATCCATGCTGCATTGCTCTAAACCCTGTGACAAGGGTTGCTCTAGCTGCCTCTTCCCCCAGCAAAGCATCATCTACCAGTACTGTCCAGCATCTCTGCTTTCCTACCTGTCCTCCATGTGCACTTGGCTTGCCAACCGCCTTTCTGCGTCAATTTCCCAGGAAGAGCAGTGGTAAAACCAAGGAGCCCCTGTTTATAACCTCTAATGCAAACAGTGCAGGTTGGTGGGCAAAGCACACAGTCTGTCTGCTCCTGGCTTGGCTTATGCAGACTTTCCCACTTCCAACTTTCTTCTGCCCCAGCCCCACCATAATGGTCCTGTCTCTCCTTGCCCCTGTGCCTTTTTGGTCTCCTGCCCCATCTGCACAGTCTCCTCCTCTCAATTATGTCCCCTTTAAAAAAAAAGGGGTTGTAAAAGTCCTGTTTTTAAATATCTTTTGAAGACATGACCAGAAAAAAAAAATTATACATATATAAAGATAGCAGTAGCCACATGAACACCTTCTCCCAATTAAGCTCCATCCCACCACATCCCTGCTTGTCAGTCAGTCTTGGAGCAGCACACATTCAGGGATGGGAATGGTGTTGCATCCAGCGTTAATCAGGTAACAAGAAANCCCGCCGGCGAGCCCCCCCCTCCGCCGTCGAAGTTTCTCCCCGCTCCAGCTCACTTATTAACCGGACAGTAAACAGGCCCCCGCAGCCCTAGCTGTCACTGCAGAAGAAGCGCAGGGCTGGAAAACTGGCTGCGGAGGGCGTCGGGGCTGCCAAGCGCACGGCAAGCGGCGGGGCGGGNACCGGCAAGGAGAGTCCTGCTCAGAGGTCTGGTATGGCCCCGCTGTGCGCTGGAAGTGGGCATGAGAACGATCTCCGGCAGGCACCGGGCAACTGGCGGCAGAAGAGCTCAACAGCCTGAAGGCAGATGGAAACGCCCTACTGTCTGTTAATATACAGAGCTTCAGACCGTTTCTGGATTTGGGGGAAGCTGGTTCCTCTCCAGCCCTGTGCCGCATACAGCTGTGCCCCAGCGGGCAGCAGGCAGCTCAGGGTCCCTGTGTTCTGCCCACAGACAGGCGCAGATGCAGGAGGCGGCCTTGCTTTGCAGCCTTACCCTGTGGGGCTAAAACTCCAGCAGCTTAGCAGCTCAGGACATCCCTGACACAGAGCCGAAACGTGAGTACAGCAGCCAAAAGATTTACCATCATGCCTAGACATCTTCGGAGAAAGGCTCCCTTTGCTAACGTGAATGTGCCATGCTGCTCTGTCCAGGCCACCCTGGAAAGGAGCTCCTCTGCCACCAGCAACAGGCTTTTCAGGATACCCAGAGCCATACTAAATATCTGCTTTTCCTTCAACCTTGAGATGGATCCATGCTGCATTGCTCTAAACCCTGTGACAAGGGTTGCTCTAGCTGCCTCTTCCCCCAGCAAAGCATCATCTACCAGTACTGTCCAGCATCTCTGCTTTCCTACCTGTCCTCCATGTGCACTTGGCTTGCCAACCGCCTTTCTGCGTCAATTTCCCAGGAAGAGCAGTGGTAAAACCAAGGAGCCCCTGTTTATAACCTCTAATGCAAACAGTGCAGGTTGGTGGGCAAAGCACACAGTCTGTCTGCTCCTGGCTTGGCTTATGCAGACTTTCCCACTTCCAACTTTCTTCTGCCCCAGCCCCACCATAATGGTCCTGTCTCTCCTTGCCCCTGTGCCTTTTTGGTCTCCTGCCCCATCTGCACAGTCTCCTCCTCTCAATTATGTCCCCTTTAAAAAAAAAGGGGTTGTAAAAGTCCTGTTTTTAAATATCTTTTGAAGACATGACCAGAAAAAAAAAATTATACATATATAAAGATAGCAGTAGCCACATGAACACCTTCTCCCAATTAAGCTCCATCCCACCACATCCCTGCTTGTCAGTCAGTCTTGGAGCAGCACACATTCAGGGATGGGAATGGTGTTGCATCCAGCTTTAATCAGGTAACAAGAAACAGGGCTGGAGGTGCCAGCTTCTCCCAGCACTTGTAGGAAACCAAGGAAAAGTAGCTGAGGCGGTGGCAGGGCATAGCGAGCATGGGTATGGCAGGGCAGCTCGCATCTCTACAGTAAGCCACATCTGGTGGTATTTTGCAGAGCTGGCAGCTCATGCAGCGGTGGGAAATGCCCTCACCTCCTTCATATCCCTGCTCCCAGGGCTGCTGGGTTCCTGTGGAGCTGCTCTCTCCCCAGCTTTCAGCAACCAAAGGAATGCGAAAGAGGTGGGCATGTTTCCAGTGCTAGCTGGTGTTCCTTGGCAGCCAGAGCGCACTAAGCAGGGCTATAGTAAAATAGCACAAACCCCGTGTTTGGTCTGTCTCCCCCCTCCCCTTTCCCTTCCCAGGCAGTTTCCAGTGGCCTGTGACAGCAGTGGGAGAGTTGGAGCTGCACTGCTGCCAAGGGACGCATGAGAAAAGCACTCATTTTCCTATGGAGACAAGCAACACTGATGTGAGAAACAACAGGAAAAAAAAGAAATGCCAGACTGTTAGATCCTAAAAAGGAGCCATGAGCAAAATCTGGGGTGGGCGGAGAACACATCTCACGCACTGCTAGGTCTGGAGAATTAGTCAGCGTTATCCATAGCATAGGGATGGAGGCAGCAGGTTGCAATCAAACAAAAGGAAATAGTTTTGCACACAAGACACAATGAGATTATCTCATCAAAGCTGAAAGTTAAATGAGTGCAAAAGAGAATAGGATAAATTCATAGAGAACTGGGGCATCCAGAGCTATTAATTATGCAGATCCAGAAGCAATTGCTTGATCACAAGTTTCCTATGCCCCAATGGCTAGAAGAGAAGGATCATGCCCTTTTGCTAACTGTCCATCTGAATCCTCACCCATTTTGCAGCTGGAGACGAGCACCAATGCACTGCCTGTCTGATCTGACCTAGCATGGCTCTTATTCTAGGAAAACAACATGCTGGTGAAGCTTTAAGCCAATAATAAGTTTGGACATGTTAGAAAACATTGATGAAAGCAGAAACAAACAATATAGGACACTAGCTCTTAGAAACAGTGCAGGAAGTAAACAAAGACTTAATTTGGAAAATGCGACTAATACATCTGGGANCCCAGATGTTCAAAGATGGAGAGACCTAGAGGCAGTGGGAGAAAGACAGCTAGCAGGAATGCACCATGCCACAGCAGCGAGAGCGAGAGGAATGCAAATGCGAGCCCCATCGCTCTGTGGCTGAGTGTCACAGGCAGCAAGGAGCCAATTCCTCTGGAGCCAGCCATGGAAAGACTCCACCTGGTGTGTCTGTTTTAATTCTAGCCATATTGTTACCAGAGGAAGATTGGAAAATTTGAGGGAAGTTCAAGCTAAGAGCCGTAAGAACGAGCAAACGAGGGAGAGTGTGTGCTGAAAGAAAAATGATGAGCCGTGACAAGTATGTTTTCCTTGGCAGAGCTACAGCTGTGGCTGCACACAGAGGCATGCAGCCTCATGGCCCCGCAAATAAAGGGTACAGGCCTCCCCGTCCTTTACCTGTTTTGGGGGGTTTCAGTGCCAGCATGATGCCAGTGGTGCTGCCTAGGTGAAGGAGAGGGAAAACAAGGATAGAGGACTGCAGCCACCCAGTGTGTGACAGGAGAGAACAAGCTCCTTTGGGGATGTCAGAGTGAAGCTAAAGCAAGGAAAGATGGGGTTTGGGCACTAGCAGCCTTCCCAGGAGCAAGACCACCTATATGAGGTGCCCAGAACTTGGGAAGGACCACAATGCCTTTGCTTGCCAGGAGGGGATGCTGCCCATCCACTGGGAACTTCAGATCTAACCTGGGAGGACAGCAGGGAACTGGCAAGAGAGGAAATCCCATCTGGGGACTTTTCCATGTTTAGTGCCAGAAGCTCCACTCCACTACTGGCAAGTTCTTGTATTCTGGAAAACAGCGTGAAAACTTCTCTGGCATCAGTTCAGAAGTATTTATTGTGATAAGGATACAGAGATTTGTACGTGCATCAAAACAACGATCCATTTCATCAGGGCCAAGCTGCAAAAAGAAAGCGCATGGCCAGGGTGGCAGGGACTGTTGTCCTCAGCGTGTCGCCCCCAGCCCCTCCTGAACAGGCTTTTGAGCCCTGTGACGCAGCTGGCAGCCCCGCAGAGCCTGCACACCCCCCCCAGCACAGAGCACGGGAAGAACCGGGACAGATGAGAAGGGGGCATGCATCCAGCTGAGAGCTGCTCTTGTAGAAGCTGGGGAGCCCCAGCCAGCATCAACATTGTAAATCAGCCTCTCACTGCAGAGGCAATGGTCCCACTTCCAAGAGCTTTCTTCCAAGTGGAGGCTCCACTGTGCTTTGCTGTAGGGCCAGAGAAATCAGCTGTAGCCCATGCACAGAAGAGAGCTGGCTGTGTCAGGGAGGAGAGCGAAGGGTGCTTAGAGCCTGTGGTGGGGACTGGTTGTCTTCTGCAAGAGGTGTGTCTCCAGGCACCCAGGCTTTCTCTTCTTGACTCCTGAAAATCTCAGCCTCACTGATAGTTTTGCCTCAGACCTGACACTTGGATGAACACGAGAGAGCTCATGAAAGTCATCAGTCCCAGAGAGACCAGACTGCTCCCTCACCCTACAAAGCTATCAAATCCCCCTTCACAAAAACAGACCACTCAACATTTGAACCCAAAACAGAGACACTCATCCCACCTTGCTGCAGCACATCTCAGGGCTTCCTGTGGCAAAACAGGAGAGACCAAGGTCTGGAGTCTTGGCAGGCCAGCAGAGCTCATCAGTGAATAAATATTTGCAAGACAGAAACATGTGGTGTTAACAGATGCTTTAACCCAGAAGAGCAAAACTGTACAGGAGCCAGTGGCTGGAAATTAAAGCCAGAAGCTATCAAATTAGAAATAAGGCACAGATAATTATCAGCGAGGCAGATCAACTGCATTAATAAGAGAAGTAATACCACATTATTACTGGCATATTTGGAAATTCCCCCCACTATCATTAATGGTCTTCACGTATTCATTGGGTGGCTCTGGAACATATATTTAAGGTGAATACTGCTGGGTCAGATGCAGCACAGAAACAAAGAAATGAATGTTCATTAAACTTGAACTCTTTGACCAAGGCTTTTGAGTAGCCTCCATGGATAAAGTCCTGCAATAGCAGGAGAAATGCGGACTAAAAATCATGTGCTTTTCTGTGAAGGTTCAAGTACAGCCAGTGATACGCAAGGGTCTCACCCTGATAGGATGCCTTCAGTCAACCAAGTCCTGGAGCCTCAGCCTGCTCAAGTGATTTTTAAATGGCATGTCTGGTGTCACCTTCAAAATTCTAGTTCTGTAGAGATTGACTCATAAATGTGATCTAAAAGTCATAAGGTTTAAAAATAATGTAACATTTTTTGTATCTATCTTAGTTTGGGGCCTTTAGGTTGCGCTCAAGTCACATTTACAAATTTAAGAAAAACAAAACCCAAACCAAAAAACAGGAGAAGGAAGGCAGGAGGAAGTAAGCAAAGATACCAGTTGATCACCTGACTCCAGAATCAAGAGCTAACAATATTAATACTATAGGACTTGCAATAAAAATACAAAACATTGCTAAAGCTCTTCTCCCAGGTTCTGTATTTGACCTTTTCCTTTGGCATAAACCCTTAGCAGGGACCATAAGAGCAGACTGGCACAGGCTTTCTCTCCACACCAGCTTTGACATGGAGTTTCTGCATCAATTTCTGAAATGTCCCAATGGATCTGCCAGTTCCAGCATCACGGACACAACTAAGCAGCTGCCAGATTCCCAAGGAGGTCTCAGGAGAGGAGTTATCATTCTGCAGGTTTCCACACTGTTCATGGGGAAGAAGGATGCACCAGCTAACATGGGGAGCTTCTCCAGGGCAACTGCCCTGCTACGAAGACTCTCTAAGCAAGGGAGGTGTGTGGCAAGTGGGGCTGACTGGGGAGCTGAAGCAGCTCTGATCACACGCTCCTCCTGCATGCCTTCCAGCTGTGATCAAAAAGTACTGATAATGTCTCATCTACCTATCTTGCTGAAAACTACAGAAGGAAGACTCCATCTCTAGTTGAATTCCAACATCTCAGTGTATTTGCAGAGAAAACAAAAAACTGTGCAATGGACAGTGTGGGGAAATGTCATTTACACGTTGATCTGGATCACTTACTTGGGGGAATATCCTTGGAATAGTACATGTTTTAGTAGAGCCACATGGAAGGCAAAGCAGCTCATATTAAGAGACAATGATGTACGGTGTGAGACAGTGGCCATTCTGGAATGCAATGACCGGAAATAAAAGCCAAGTTGCAATAGTCCAACTGCACAAAACAGCCCCAAAACTTTCTCTTAAGTGAGCAGACCTAGCCCTGAGATATAGGAATGGGGAACATAGAATATAGATAAAAACCAGAGGGTGTTACTTTTATATACACTATTAGCAACTCTACTACCACTTGCTGTTGAAAACTTTGGTGTCCAAATTTCAGAAAGTAGTAAAAATTTTCAAAGAAGTGGAGTCAAGAGCTACAAGTGAGGTCAGCACAGGGCACTTTACAGATTGAAGATCAATCTATTTAATATGATACAATTGCAACTTGCAAGCACCAACAAGGAGAAGGGATTTTGATAGCAGAGTTACTCAGTCATTCTGAAATGGGCAGAACAAGATCCAACAGAAGCTGAAGCCAGCTAATTCAGAGCAAAATTAAGACACAGATTTTTTGGAAGAACAATGAACTGCCCAAAGATCTTGCCACAAGACAGGGTAGCTTTCCCCCTTACCTTTAGGTCCTTCAATACGTATGGCTCCTACTTCCAGGCATGAAGGAGAAATAAATGGGAGACATTTTCCAGCTTGCATTGTGCAGAGGGACAGGCTGGGAAGACATGAAAACCATGAGCTTTGTATCTGTGCTTGCCTAAAGGAGAAGGGTTGCACATCTTGATCCCCTCTGTGCCTTCCACAGCTTTGCTCGGGGAAACAGGTGAAGGTATGTGTTTGCCATGCCTTTCTCTCCACAATATCTGCTTTCTTTTGGCCTCCAGCACTCACAGGTCATTATGAGAAGAGATTTCTGAGATTTTGTGGGAGGTAGACAGGCACCAGTGTTTTCCAAGTGTTTTTATAAAAATGGATTTCTGAATTACCTCTCTTCTTTTTTGGACCAAGGGATGGAAAATGGAAGAAAGCGATTCATAAACCTGATCAGTAGCATCACCCTGGTTGTGTACTAGAAGATGGGCTGCAGTATGTGCACTCACAAGCCCTGGGTCTTATGGTCATGGGATAAGCCTAAGTCACAAGGGAAGGAAAAGCAACTTTTCACTGATTTTGCTGGTGGAAAGACAGGTTCAATCTGTGCATGCTCATGCTGCTTAACTGCTGCCAGCTGTCTATCTGTAAAGGAACATGACCTAATAAACATTTTCCCTAGATCAGAGGCTGCTGTATGATCAGCACAGTGCCACTGGATTGCTTTAGTGGGTGTATACCTGCAGGCACGCTGATGACACCAGAGTCCCTCTAGGCATAAGCACTTGCTACTACTGGTCAAGGATCCTTGGCCAGTATGAGCAATTCCTACAAAAATCAGCAATGCCTGGCTGGGAACTCATGTCTTGATGTACCCTAGGGACATGGGAATGGCTCAGTATAACAGTGAGCCAGCTTTGGTCCAGCAACAACATCAGGAAGACATGGGAAAGAGGCTTCTTGCCACCTGCGAAAGGAGCAGACAGCCACCAGAGCCCAGCCAAGGGCTGATGACCACCAGCACACTCAGTTTCTTCATCTGATCCCTTCTTATCCCAGAGTGGCATTTAGGAGCCTGTCTAGCCTATGGGGGCCAGCCGGGTGCAGGTGGCCGTACCTGGCTGTAGGGCTGGGAGGGCTCAGCGCGTGGGGAGGCAAGCGGAGGCATGCTGGTGTGGGAAGGGCTCTCGGGAATGGCTTCAGTGGAGGAAGAGTGGGATCACCCTGTGTGTAATCACTCCCAAGAGCTCAGTGGGATGTGTGACCCTGAGATAACCCTTGCAGGAGCCCTGGCTCCCAAAGATTGCTGCCGCTTTTCTCTTTATAATGCTGTGCACGAGGCAAAGACCAACAAGCAGCAAAGTTTCACTGAATGAAAGTACGACCCATTCAAGGAGGGGACATCCACTTGTCTGTCCTTGGCAGAAAGAGGTGGCAAGCCTGATGTCCCGACATCTGTCAGTGCAAGTGTGAGTCAGAAGAAATAAATGCCCTTGTTGTACACAGTCAGTAGCTTCAGTGAGAGGTGAGAAGGGCTCTGCAGTATTGCCTGCTTTGCTGGGCTCTTGCTAGCCCTGAGCGGCCAGGTGACATGGCCCCCTCGCCCCAAAGCTTTTCCTAAACAATCCCCTTCTGCAGGCACTTGGGCTTGTGGAAGAGAAGCCAGGCAAGCAGGAGCACAGACACCAGCACGAGGGAGCTCAGCACCATCAGCCCCACGTAGCTGCTATGGGAAAGAGGGGGCATGGCAGGCTCCTCTGCAGGGATCATATTGGTCAGATTCAGCATGTAGCCCAGGGTCCAACCCACATCACTGCTGCCGATCTGAAACAGGAGAGGAGCAGAGTCAGTGCTGGGAGGTGCAGGGGCTACTTGTGGCATTGCTGGGGCAGCGGCACCCCTGGGGAAAAAGGTCCGGGCTGTGCAGCAGAGATTGTAGTTATCTGCTGGGGTAGAGCCCTCCCCACCATAAAACACACCTTTCCAAGGAAGTGGATCCTTTGCCAGTTCTTTTCAGTGAATTCGTAGCCATTTTCCAGGAGAGAGAGGATGTAGGCTCCAGAGAAGCAATATTCGCTCAGATACTTTTCTTTTATTTGCTGATATGCTGTCTTCACCTAGGGAAGGAGGAAGTCACCAGGCTGTTAAACACCTTCCTGTTGCTCCAGCTTGCACCTGAGCATCCACTGCAGGTGCTGGGGGGATCTTTCCCCTCTTGCCTTGGAAGTTACCCCCAACCATTTATCCTACAGAAAAATATCAGCCGCTCTTGCCACCCAGCAGCCCCAGCCCACTGCCGCAAGCACTGCTTACCTCATGCCAAGGCCGGGCACAGAAGCTCTCAATGGTGCTGGCCACTTTGTCCAGGGCAATGGGGCTTTGTTCATGGGTCAGGTTCAAAAAGTTCATCACAAAGTAAAAAGCAGAAAAAGCCTGAAGGAGAAAGAATATTTTAACCTGACTGGGCCTCAGCATGAGCAGGACAGTGGAAATTCCACAGAAGAAATTGGTTTTATTTACAGATAGAGAAATATAAGAAGCAACATCACACATACACAAGTAGGTATATTTTCAAGAGGGATGTAATTTTTGAGACACACCCCTCAGAACTGATGAGAGCTAAGGACCCCAAAATGAATGTGGAGGTACGAATGTCACTGACCACAGTGTCCTGAAGAACTTCAGTAAATCCCTCTCCTCTATGCACTGGTGCCAGAGTGGCACGTGGTGGCACACGGTGAATGCTGCTTGCCAGCACGTCCGTGATCCCATTTTGGCAACCAAATGAGATGAATGTGCAGCCAATGACTCCACAAACAGCAGAGGTGATGGTCTGAAAGGACTGTACACAGCCCCAGCATATAATCCAAAGTCCAGAAAAGCCATCTCTGACCATGGCCAATAGCTGTTAGGTAGGGGACAATTTATGAACAGGGCAAGGGAGTATTAACAGTTCCCCCAGAAAGCCTTAAAGCCACTGAAGTCTTGTAGCTCTAGGACTGATGTTCACTGTGGTGTCACACATGACATGTTCAGAGCGTGCACTGTCTCCTCATCATGTCTGGAAAGCAGACAGGTGAGCTGACTGGTTTCAGTAGTGCTCACACCCTTCTGGATGAATTTCAGATCTGGTACCACCATTGACCCCAGGAAGCAAGGTTTGCAGGAGCAATGCATCATGCATGGCCTGCAGCAGGCTCTCCTGCCTCTGGTGCTGGCCATCAGGAAGGACTGCCTGAAAAAAGAATCAGTAAATGGAACACCCCAAGGAGACACCTACAGGAGATGGGTTAGAATAAGAACAGTGCAGTACTGGTAGGCCAGTATTTACTGGGGTTGCTCTTATGTGTGCTATCCTCACAGCAAGTGCAGCACTGTTTTTGTAGTTACATATCCAAAAAGCCATCTTGTAAATGATTCCCTGCCCCAGCCATGGAGAATACACTCTAGCATTACTCTGAGTTTCTGCTCTTCTTGTATTCTGGGTTATAGAGAGTTGAAGAATGTGAAGACTTACCCCAAAATCCCCTTGTAATGGAGGTAGGTATATCCCATTGAAGGAGCAACTGGAGTAAGGACAATCGGCTTTATTAAAGAGTTTCTGGATGTTTCTTCGACACTTTTGATAATCCCCCTCTCCCTGTATGTACAGCTGGCTGAAAGGGAATTGCTTTTTCTTGGCTGATATACAAGGGTTTTTGAAGAGGTCAGTTATATTTATTGTCCTCTGATACCCCTGGTGAAAGCACGGATCACGGAGGCTGCTGTTCTCCACGGTCTGAAAGTAAAATCCACCCAAGCTGTTAAACTTGATTCTAGAGTAACACCCTGGGAAAAAGCCACAAGGAAGGGTGGCCTCAAGGCACTGTCACAGTACATCACACCAAGATACACACATTGCATCAACGTGATGAGGATGGTTTAAGGCATTGGCTGTGATTTGGGAGATGTGGGTACTGCCACAGCCTCCCTGTAGGACTCCGGGCAAATTACTTTCAGCCACATTTTGTGAAGCTGCTGGTGATTTGGGATTCTCAGAGAATCACCTCCCCTGAGTACTTCAGTTAAGCAGAGTAATCCTGCTATCCCATGCCCAAGAATCAAGGCACCTCAAATTGGTAGTGCTTTTGAAAATGTTGACTGTCATCTCTTTGGGCATCTGCCCAGTCTTTATGGAGGATAATGACATTTCCCAAACCCAGACTAAGGGATGAGACATTTAGCTGGGACACAGCAACTTTTACAGCACCAGTATGTCAAAGCTGGGAAGGTCCAGGATGTCCACCTGCAATTACAGATGTACTTGCCTGTACATCCCTGGCCAGTTTCTGTTGCAGAGCCTGGTCCTTCCCATAGCAGAGAAAACTGTGCGTGTACACTAGGTAATCCTTGCCATAGAGACGGAAGTAGAGCAGGTTCTCTGGGGACTCAGAAGAGAGTTCCTTTGGTACAAAGGTAATCTGTGTTGAGGCTCCTCCGAGGTCTAGTGCTCCCGATGTCTCACTTATGGATTTTAGGGAATGTAGAAGTTTTGTCCAGCCAGACTTAAAAAAAAAATTAAAAAAATCAAAGTAAGACATCAGGCATGGAGAAGATTTATTTGGGAGCAAAAAAAAAAAAGAAAAAAGAGAAAGACCTATAAGGAGAGAAGCAGAAGCACAAAACACAGGAAAGGCAGAAAGACCTGGAGGGGGGCATGAGAAGAGAGCTAGAACAAGACACAAGAAAGATGCAGGCTCGGAAAAGTAGAAGATGGATCATGTCTGAGTGTTTGCAGGAGGACTAAGAATATGAAATCTAGTACAATTGTTATGAGAAAAAACAGTCAACTTACTGTTTCAGCTCCCAGATGATTTATAAGCTCAATAGCAAAGAATCATTGCCAAACTTTGCAGGCACAGAAATATTTTAGATCAGGAAGTGAGGAGCATACTGAACCCAAGCAAAGTTATTGAAGTCTTATTTCAATGGTTTAAGCCTGACTACAGTGGTACACCCTGATACTCACTGGTATCAGGATGTACTCACAGTAATTGCTGAGGCAAGATGTGCAGCTTCCTGATCTCTGGTAACTGGCTTACAAAGGAAGATAGTGCCTGCGACACCCTCCTGAAAGGCACTCTTTACAAAGTGCCACAAGCCGATGATTCAAATATGGACTTCCCGTTGATACAGTACCTGCTTGAAATTGCCCAGCAGGTAGTTAATGGTGATCCATCCATAGGCTCCTTCTTCCTGACCACTGATGATTCTGGCACCCTGGAAGTTGAAGGGAGTTGAGCGTAGCGTCTTCTCTACTGAGGACAATACTTTGTCAGCTGCATTTTTATTCTCCAAGCTGGATGAATGGAAGAAAGGATGAAGTGACTCTGGGTGACAGCTCTCTGCAGCCTATGGGCTTTATTCTGAGTAGGCAGGCTGCAACTGCCCACCAAGCATTAATTATAACAGAACAGTCATTCATATGGGTAAATTCAGCTCTAACTGGCCACGTCCCTCTGTCACACCCTGATAGCACAACTGCCACCAGCTCTGACACTTGCAGATCCTGCAGTTGAGAGTGGCACCTGGAACAGAGACCAGACCTCCCTTGTTCTCCCGGAGCACGTGCCCTGGTAGGGATTGCACCGTGGAGATTCCTCTCACTCTTCACCATCACCATTAGAGAAGAAAACCATGCCCTCTGCTATCCCCAGGGAGATTTCCCAGGCAATACATACATAAGATCAGCTCTCTGTCCCAGCCAGGCAAGAGGTCTGGGGCACCCCCATGAAAATCACAAATGGAATTAAAGGAGGATATGATTATAAAGTTACCTTAGTTCTGATGGTCTTGGGCTGAGTCAAGTTATGTGGGAAGTCGCAACATAGTTGGGCTCAAGAACCCTGGGCCAGGCCTAATACCAGACTGTGGGGGATATCTGAGCATCCCCTGAGCACCAGCTTGGGCACTGCTACCCTTCTGGAGTCTCTGCCCTGCATGCGGGTGCTGGAGATGATGGAAGGTTGGAATGAGTAGAAATGGACCTGCTGCACAAACAGGGGAAGAGCCCAGGGAGACTCGGGGTTCAGAGAGGCCAGTGGGAGAAGAGGGTATCTGGGCAAAGTGTGAGCTGACAGCATTGCCAAGGACTTTGCCCAAGAGGCCCCCATGGCAGTCCCAGGCACAGTGCTGCAGGAAAAGGGGACAAGCCCTGCAGTACCTGAGAAGCCGCATGCCAGCAGTTGCTCCGAGGTAGACGGGTGTCTCTTGGTGCTGCTTTGAGGGAATCACCTCTTCTGCTTGTTGTAGGCACTGTTCCAGAGAGGGACCTGCCATCTCTGTGGCATGGGAGTAACCTGAGATCCCAGGGCCTGTAAGAAATAAGGATACTTTGTTGCTCAAACTGCAAGCATAACCCCAGAGTGCTGCATTGAGCAGTTGTGTTAAACCATACCACTATCACAGGCAGAAACATCAGATTCAAACACCCCATATCTAAGGAGTTTTAGAAATCCTACAGCACCAGCTAAGCCTGATGCTCGTGGGGATGGCCACAGCACCCAGCATCTGCCACATGCTCTCTGCGAAGCAGGCTATAAACTAGCAATGAGGGCTGCAGTGAGACAGATCATTTGCTTAGTATGTCCTGGACATATTAAGAGACACAGACTTATCTCTGAGATGCAGAAAAGCAGGCTCATCTTTGCTTCTGCCTGGAAGTACCCTGGATCTGCTCCTGAAAATCCCTGACCCTTCACTACACTGGGTCCTCTGAGGGAAGATGCTGTCATTTGTTTGTGTATTGTATGCTCACACTACAGCACTGAGTGTTTTGCAGCTATCCCCTTTCATGCTAACCCAAAGAAAAATTTGTTGTCCCTCCCTGCCATGTGTCCCCTGGTAAATGGACTGCCCCAGGACCAACGCCTGCATGGGCAGCAGTGAAGCCCACTCTGCGTTTGCTCCGGATTGCTGTATGCTCAGCATGCTGCTTGTGGCATGGCACACTGCAGCGCTGAGCATCTTTCTCGGCAGCTTGATAACAGTGTGGCTCTCCCCTGCACTGCAGACAGGTCTGAAAAGACCCCAGGCAGGCTCTGATAACACCTCTCCTCTCCCCAGAGCACAGTGATCCATGATGGTCTGCTCTGTTCCTTGTCATGTGCATCCTTGGGCTTCACTTATGCCTTCCTAAACAATACAATATCTACACAGCAATTAAATAGCATTAAAAAATAAACTATGAATTGCATAAGTTGAGCAACCTTAGCCCGCAAGCCCAGTGCCTAGCTTGCACAGAAGCCTTGAAAAAGAACAAACCATGACCTCCCCTCTTGCTGCCTGACATTCATTGGCACTTCAGCAAGGGTGAATGCAGATGTTTTATTTAAGTACATTCCTTGGTGTAGTTCTTTCCAAAAAAGCACTCACTTCCAAGCATCCTAAAAACAAAGGAAAAAGTGGATCCAGCTTTCCCCACAGGCACATACAGCTCCCCATGGGAAGTGGTGGGATATACGTTAGCTCAACACTCTTTTCACTATTGGCCTCTTCCTCCAGGTTTCTCCTCCCCCACCCTTTGGTTGCATTATCTCTTCTTCATCCTGTGCCCCTTCCACAGCTCCCTTTTCTTCTCTTACCTTCAACTTTACACACCTCCACCTGCTGCACCACCCCTGTGTCGTTCTCCTTCTCTGCTGGCCAGTCGTACACATACAGGTTAGTGTGGGACGACCCTGCATCCAGCACAATCCCATACTGTGGGCAAAACAGAACCGTCATTGCACCTGAGGCACTGAGCCAGACACAGTGTCTGCTGGTCTCCACATGTGGAGGGACCAGAAATGAGCAGCTGTGGGAACATGCTGTGTCATTACTCTTCTCAGCAGTGCTTCAGTGCAAAGTTTCCATCAAAGGATACAAGAGCACAGAAGCAGCAAAACTGGGACTGATTACTTAGGAGATAATCCCGTGTGAAGCCATGTCTGTTTTTACCATGAAGATATAAAATGAGACGTTGAGGTGCATGGAGCCAGAAAGAGAGGTTAGCCAGACCCGGCAATGGCAGCAACATATCCTGGAGCACTATGCATGCCTAACCCCCTACCTTGGATTGTTTTCCTGAAAGAGTCCCAGCTTGTAATACCTTAATATTCTTCGGAAGTGGCTTGTTTTGGGTCACTGCTACAGCAATTAAAGCAATTACAGCCAAAGTAGAGAGGAATCCCAGGATGAGTAGAATCTTTCTGGTCCAGGACATCTTTGGTTTGGTACCTGTGACTAGAGCAGAAAAAGGATGTTAGTAGCCCATCTGACCTCACACTCCAAAGGTCTTCAGGCACATTTCTGCAGTCCCTTTCCACTATGAAGCATCTGCCTTTGCCTGAAGCCTTTGCCCATCCCTGCTCCCGTGTCCTGCTCCATGTCATCGTGCAGGATTTCTCAGAGGCACAGCTCAGCGCTGGTGTCCTGCAGATCTGCTGTCACGGGCCATGCCACATCTCCATGGGCTGCCCTGTGCCAGGTTATGATGAAAGAGGACTTCAAGATGCAGTTTATGGTTAGCCTGTCCTTGAGATACCTGCAGGTGTCTGAGCAACTGTATAGCAAAAGTATCTGTATAGGGCAAACACCAACTTCTTCTATAGCTCTGCATTTGAGAGCATAATTCTTGAGAAGCTGAAAGAACAGACTGCTAATATATAAACAGCATAACCTTGTGGAACCCAAAGCTTTAACCCCTCTGACATTTTGTCCTAGTATATGACATGCTTCAGCTTTTTGACAATGTTTATGACAATTTACAACATCCTCATGACTGGTAATGCATTTAGGAAGTCTAACACTAACATTTCAGTATATGGCAGTCAGTTCAAGCAATGCTGCCCTGCACCTTGGCAACACTATATAGAAAATATGATCTGCACTCCATGGGATGTTTAAGAAATCTGTGGAGATTTTTGATACCACTTCTCACAAGAACAGTAAACACAAGAATTTACACAAGACGAGTAAATTATGAATACTTGCAGAACCAGCATAATACGGTTAAAAACCACAGACTTCACCAAACCTGTACCAGTCTGATTCCTTAACTGTTGCTGATACATTTGGTATGACCTATCTAACAAATTAAGATTTTTGTGGCTTAAAATACATTGTTAGCAGTAGAATTCTGTAAAAAAAGCCACTTATGGCTGATAGAAATAATTCACAACAAATATGGCATTTGAGCTTTCAGAACCAATATACATATACCTGCATTTGTTAGTGGCTAGCATGATGCTGTCTTTTATATTTTCCTTCTTTGGATTCTCCTTCGTGGTGGAAATCTCACTTCACACCTTAGCCGCAGCCAGTTTTGGTATTGTTTAATAAAATACCATCTTACAACACAAAGCTCTAGAAAGGGTATCAGTAAAAGCATTTTCCAGACTTATAATCTAGCTGTAAATTCAACACTTAAAAGTGAAAAATAGCTCTGGCACTCTAGGGGACATACCTGTTCCCACTACAACATGAAATCCATTTCTAGCGACACTGATGTTCCATACTCAAAAGCATTGATTGTCTGACTGCACACACGGGTACTAATTTCTCTTCTCCTTATACAAAAATGCTCTAGAAGATCTTTAGAAGTACATTATGGGTCATCCAGATTGACAATACCTCTCTGCAGGCAACCACATCAACTATCTTTACACTCTAAGAAGGTAAGGTGACTGAACCTGCTCTGCATCTGCATGCCAGAACTGGAGTTCCAGAGGTCATTCTCCAGCTCTCAGGTGATACTGGCTCAGTGCTCCAAATCCATATGGAAAGCATTCAAGTTCTGAACAGGGTCATCTTCTAACCATTTTGGTTTCATAAGAAAGCTCGTCCCAGGCACCAGAGCTATACAAAGTGTTACCCAACCTTACAAATGACTGCAAATCCTGGAGTTATTTTCAGAAGTTAGCCCAAGTGGAAAGAAGCAAAGAACCTCTGGAAATCTCTAACTGTAGACAAATAATGTCGTCCCACCTACCTAGAGAAAATGGAACCTAAAAGTGCTAAGAGAACTTCTTTTGAAGATCTTCCCACAGGCAGGTCCATCGGAAACCTACACTGACCTGGAGCTCTGTGCTCCCTCTCATTGCACTCGTGTAAATCTGCTGAGGCTAACTGTGAAATTTGGAAGCTTGTTATACTCACATTCTGCAAGTGCCTGTTAGAGGCACAGCATGCTTGCCAATATCTCCAAGAATGCAGCTTAAAAAAATAGTCTAGTGCACATACCAGACAGTAAGAAGTAAGAATCATTTTATACAGTGTTATTCAAAAACAGCCCCAGAACTCATGGCTTGAAGTGATTAGAAACAGCAGAGCATGACAGCTGGGAGAACTTTCTTCTTATTGGAGAGAGTAGTTGGCTCAGGTTACGACAGCGCTGAGCATGTCTGTTGAACAAAAATTATTTTAACACTAGAAAAATGAATAAAACCAGACGCTATAATGTAAAATTAGATACACTGTATAGATATGAAGCTAGCATGCTTGAAAACTGAAACTGCTGCTGACAGTTGCACAGCACATCCACATAATTATTTCCACCCTCACTCTGAGATCTTGCCTAAGGCAGCCACTAACAGCTTTGTTGGGTGTTTGCTGTCATAGGAATGAAGGATGGGTGACTTTGCATCATTTCTAAGATTTTCAAACTTTCTGTTGTGATGGGTATTGTCTGTCTGCTGTATCTTTTCAGCAGCTACACTCTGAAAGTAACAGCAAAGCAGGAGCAATTTTCTCACTGTAATGGACCATCCCAATAAACAGCTGTAGAAATCCCTTGTCTGTAGGCAGAGGCAAAATAATTGCCTGCATCCCACCTGTGACCTGAGATTAGTAATTTTTTTTTCAAGGCACATTATTTCCTTAACCCTGAACATGACTTTTGCCTGAATTTTTAGGTCAGTATCACGAGTACTTTTCAGGACTCTGGGAGGTGCAGATATGCGATTTTGTTGCTGTATCCCATACCAGAGCATCCATCTGTATGAACTCTAATGCTACCGAACAGCATTTTGTTGAAATGCTTCATACAAGAAAAGGTACAAAATGATAAGCATAGTCCAGAAGGTGGCTTAGCAAAACAATAACCTTCCAAATAGCACTCAAAATATACAGACTTGAATACATGATTATTTAAAAAAAAAACCAAACAGAACAAAAACCAAAACCAAACCACAACATTGCAAATCCAGATAAAGAATTCAATGTAATTAAAATAAAACAGACCTGCAATTTGCTCAGAAAGGTGAGGTATTTGAACAAGTTCCCTCTTCTGCACACTTGGTTATCTCCATCAGCTCTAGGCATAACTGCAGGTTCTGCAGTGACTAACCATGTGACATGACCCTATGTTAATGTTACTGAATGCTGTGCAAACACTCCTCATCCTCCACCCACTGGGGCAGTACTTGACCCTCTAGCACCTCTGATTGCCACGCCCCAGGACTTTTCTTTCACTAGTAGTTTTCCTCAGCTAAAGATTAAGCAGGCATGATCTTCTGTCTCAGTGCCCAACCAGAACCCAAATAGAGACAGATCTCTGCTCTTTCTCTCATACTGCCCACTGTAAATGGTGATAAAAACATCACATAAGGCCATAAGTAGGCATAGAAATGACACTGCTTTTCTTCTTCCTCACCCCAAAGCTCAGAGCTGCCCTGGTGCTGGAGCCCTGCCCACCTGCACAGGCATTAAGCACTTTCCAGATGTTGGAGCACAGCCCAGCTGCTCAGGCATCTCTCTCTGTTTCTAATTTTGGTCTCTTTGGTTTTTGTAGGGCCTACCACTGGTTCCATCCAGAGATTGGTGCAGGTCCCAGAACACAAACAGGATACTAGATCAATATCCTTTCTGTCTCTGAGTTAGCTATCAGCGGAGAATGATGTTGGCAGTCACTCCAGCTAACAGCAGTTTTGCTACAGAAACCCTGTTGCTCTCTGTGAATAACCCAGGAAGGACCACACCAGCATGGGAGGCAGCTCTGTGTGAAGGCAAGGAAACAGAATTGTCCCCAGTCTTCCAGATTCTCAAGGTAAATAGGAATCTGCTCCTCCAGCTAACATCACGTTAAGTCACTGGCAGCTCTGCACGCCAGGAGATGTCACTCACAGCCAAGGCTGCCCAACTCCCTTCTCAACAAACACCACTTAGCAACAAACGTTAAAGGAAATCAGGCAACCAGCTGCTTTTAGAGATGCAATAAGGAGAGGCTAAGGCTGGCTTAAGGACTGAAATTAGGATTGTCAAGCAGAAAAGGAGAGATGCTGTGCACAGTCCAAAGCCATGGTCAGTTCAGATAACCTCACTATCACCCATCATCTCTAATAAATACAAATAATGTTGTAAGCTCTGGCTTAGCAGAACAGCTAAAGTTGTTTGCTCTTTGCTTTGAATGCTCATGCTCAGCCCATTACAGAAGGGATCACAAGAGGCTGTACTGCAAGGCCATCACTCTTCCACTGCACAAGTGCCACACTGACAGTGGCAGTTCCCATCGTCACCTTTACGTTCTTGGCACACCACTGTACGGCCAGAACCATTTTCATTTTCAGCCTTAATTTATTTATTGCCAGCCTATTTCCGCTGTCTTTGTTCCACCTCTGTCTCAAAACTTCTGCAACTCTCAATCCTCCTGGAATTTGTTCTCTTCACCAACTTAGAAGCAATGATCCTTTCTGGATTTTTGTCTTTCCAGCCTTCTCCATCTATCTAAGCAGTCCAACAGCCTTTCTCTGCATACAGAATAATCTGCTTTATTTTTGTTAAGCATTCTGACCAGAACTGCAATGAGATTAGCCTTACACGGTAATGTACCTGTTACACCAGGAGATGATACAGTCCCAGCCTAAATGAAGTAATGTAGGGACCTGTACTACCTCAGACACATGATCATCTGCCATCATGGCCAGTGCTAAGTCAACCCAGCACCTCTCCTATGCAATCCCAGCAAACCCACATTTGATCACATTTAATTAAATTAGCCCTGCTACATGCTGTAAGCAAAGGGAGTTCCAAGACACATTGCCTGCTGCCCACGAGGCTTGGAGTGACGACAGAGAATAAGACGGCGTCTTATGAATCCTGCCCATCAGCTGGCAGCTACCTCTGCTGCTGATCACCCACGTTGCTGCTGCAGTCTGTTGGGAGTCTCTCCAATAACTGGTTTCCTAAGTACATGTCCAGTCTTTGGGGGAGGGCTGCAGGATGCTCATGTAATCACGTAGCCCAGCAAATGGGAATATAGTCTGCAGAGCTCCTGAACTTAAATATATCAGAGAGACACAGCGCAGTGCTGAGAAGCCACTGAATTATGACCCATCACAAAGGGACACAGGCATACTTGAAGACTGAGAACTTGGGAAGAGTATGGATTGAAATGAGTCAGATGCCACCATATTTTTAAAGCAAGGAGCAACAATTGCCTGACTGCCAGCTGAAAGAGCACAGGAGCCCATGGCTGAAGAGTGCCTGAATCCCTCAGCTGTCTGAATGCATCCAGCACCTGTGCAGACCTGTGGTCCTGGGTTGGGCTGATGGGCTCTGTGGCACAGAGTGGGCAGCTTGGGCAGAAGGAGCATCTGTCAAGGCAGGTGCTTGCAGATGAACATCATCCAGGTCAGCAAAGAGCCCAGTAGATGGGGGCTCTGGCAATGCAGTCTGTGCACATTTAGTTAACTGCAGGAATTAATGTCTATGAAGTTCTGCTGACAGTGATGGCGGGGAAAGGGAGCAGTCAGTGCCACTGTTCTTCAAGGTGGATAGGGGGGATGCACATTATCCTCTTGCTGAGGGAAAATGAAGTTTATCAGGCTGAATTGCACGCTCAGTGAGGTTGCTGAACTTGCATCAGATTTTGAGCCATACTACCTAAAAAGGCACTCCTGTCCTCAGACTCACTGTAACCAAACATCTGAGTCCATAAACACTCAGAAGAACCTCACTGCTGCATTTATCAACCCTTTTCTGAAATTTCTCTGTCCCCATCTGACTTCTTACTCATTCTTCATATGCCTTTTTCACTCAGGCATGCTCTTGTCCAAGTTGCCTAGGAAGATTTTGCTGCAAAGTAATGTAAACCACCTGTTTCAGGCCAACATATTGGAAAAGTATTTTCTTAAGCTGGTGAGGGGCTCAGGTTTGTCTTAGAATATACATACAAGCGCATATGTATGTACTTGTGTATACTTATGTACTGTGTCCAGTTCTGGGCCCCCCAGTTCAAGAAGGACAGGGAACTGCCTGAGCAAGTCCATTAGAGAGCTACCAAGGTGATCAGGGGACAGAAGCATCTCCCTTATGAGGAAAGGCTGAGAGACCTGGGTTTGTTCAGCCGGGAGAAGAAAAGACTGAGGGGGGATCTCATCAATACTTATAAATATCTGAAGGGTGGGTGTCAAGAGGATGGGACTGGCCTCTTTTCAATGACTCCCAAATGACAGGACAAGGGGCAATGGACACAAGTTGGAACACAGGAAGTTCCACTTAAATATGAGGAAAAACTTCTTTCCTGTGAGGGTGCCAGAGCAGTGGCACAGGCTGCCCAGAGAGGCTGTGGAGTCTCCTTCCCTGGAGACATTCCAACCCCACCTGGACACGGTCCTGTGCCCCCTGCTCTGGGTGTGCCTGCTCACGCAGGGGGGTTGGACAAGATGATCTCTCAAGGTCCCTTCCAACCCTTGCCGTTCTGTGATTCTGTGATATACAGCAAGCAAATTGCTTTGGTTTAAAAGGTTTTATTTCACTAACTCACTTAGGGGTGAGTTAGGTTAGACCTAAATCTAACTCGCCACAGGGCAAGACACTGAACATGTTGAAATTAGAATTCAAGCTCCAGATCAGGATTTTACAGCTGTTTTTACAGCTGTTACATGGAACAGTGTGGGAAGCTCTGCTCAAAGTTTTAATTATTCTTATGGCAAAGATACTGGCCTAAATATTGTTGTGGTCTCTGGCCCACCTTGTGGTGCTATTTATAATATAAATACACATTTACCAGATTATGTTTTTCCAGATTAAATACTTATAAGTGCTGAAGCACAAACATCAAAATGGCAACGAAACTGATAATCCAAACAAAGTAATATAGTTTTTGTATTGTTGGGTTTTTTTTTTATGCTGTCTTTCAGATACATTTGATCCTTTAAATCACACAGCCCTGCACATCTCAAACCCCAGCAGACTCCTATGCATCTAGGCTACACAGCCAGGCAGAGTGCTTGAACTAGTCTGTGCCATGTGCACACACAAGTGTGTGTTAGTGATCTGGAAGATGGAGTAAAGAGTGCACCTATATTTGTGATAATACCAAGTTGGGAGCAAAAAGCACATTGACCCATAGGACTGGAGTTCAAAATAAATTTGATAAATGGGCGAGAGCCTGGGGAAAACACCCAACTCACTTGAGTAAGGACAAGAGCAAATATGACATTTAGAAAATAGCCACTACCCAAAGACAGTGTGGTGAGCAATCAGTTAAACAGCACTTCCAGAGAAAACATTCTTGCAGCAATAGCAGTTTGCAGTAATCCTTCCCTCCATCTAATGCTGGTAAAGCCTCCTATGAAGTTCTATGACCAATTTTGGACACTGCCTTTCAGGAAAGGTGTAGACCACTTGGAGGAACTCCAGAAAGGAACAAGAAGAAAGCTCAGAAGTCTAAAAACTTCACTTATGAAGAAAGATTGAAGGAACTGGGTTGTCTAGTTTAGAAAGAGAAGAGCAAGGGAGACACGCTAGCTGTCTTCAGACAAATTAAGTATCTAACCACTGCTGTTGTAGCTGATCCTGCTTCAGGACAGGGGTGGCTCCTGCAATTTCTCCCAGCTCTGTTTCCTCCGTTCAAAAGGCAGGAAGTTAGTAAAAAGGGGATGATGCACTCGAAGCCATACTGTTAGCAAAGACCAATGCAATGCGTATGCGCTCCTCATGGGATACAGATGCATTTGAATAAATTTGCTCCCTCCTTCCTCAGCAAAGCTCCAGGTTGCATTCAGACATAATTCAGCCATGGCAACCATGCTGCTAGATACTATCCATATGTACAACATTGCTTGGGGTGGGAACACCTCATCCTTTTGCTGCTTTTAGAGTTGTGATGGGGATATGACCCTGGGAAATTGCACAGGACACATTGGAGGAGCCCTGATTTCCTGGAAAAAAGAAAAGCATGTGGCAATCCTGGAGAGCTGGTGGGTGCTAGAGGCTGCAAAAGCTGAGCTGCAGCAGCAAGAAAGAGATGGACACAATGTAGCTGGCAGCACACAGGCCCCTCTCTCCCTTCCGCAGCTGCTCGCACAGACGGCAGCGGCACAGAGGGGCTTTGTGCTCAGGGCAGTCCCACAGCCCTGCTTATATTGGCCCTGTGGCATGGGTTTACTGCTGGAGGGGTGATGTCCGGGGGGTTCCAGGCAGGAGTCCCTGCAACCTGGGCTGCTCTACCAACAAATCCCCCATTCACTCTGTGCACAGAGCGGATTCCCCTCTCGGAGACCTTCCCATGGCGCCCGGCAGTGTTGGCTCAGTCTCCCTGCCTGCTCTGCAAGGCACTCACACTGCCTCCCATCCCTGCATCATAGCCCCTCTCCCTGTTGTTATACACTGTCCCCACCAAAGCCTTCCTGGTGCCTGTTCATTAAATAGCCTCTCTATGGGAAGATATTCTTCTGGCTTACATCCCAACATTCAGACCAAGACACTCAATATTCTCAAATACAACCAAGTAGCAGGATACTGCTGACACAGGGACCTTTAGACAGTTAATTTTCACATTTATATGATGTTTACTGGGCTTCTAAGCCTGTACCCTAATTTGTATTCATTTCTTTAGGATTCACACAAAGAGGTTTTCAAATCAGAAGAAACAACTGTTATCAGTTACATCAGTCTCCTACCAGGCAGCTTCTGGTATTAACTTGCTACCAACCCATCAAAGCTATATTTTAACTGGAGAAGATTTATTGCCATTACCCACAAAGCTTGAAGTTTCATCAGAAAATATCCAGTGAGTTCAAGACAGCTTCCCCCTGCCTCCCCAGCTTATCACCGAAGTTATTGCTTGAGTATACTTGGCTATCACATCATTTGAAGAGATTTATTTTTCTTTTGGGGAAAAAAGAAGTATCAAGCACTGACATTTTTCAGTTTTGTTATTATTTATAGTTCTAACATGCTGACCTGCAATGGACCAATGGTGCTGCTAGGCTTCTTTTTGTGCTCAATATCGTTAAATTCTTCTTTGCTCTTCTTAAATCTCTGGCCATAATTTTTCCATTATGCTTCTTTTGACCACCTCCTACACTTTCCAACTTTAAATTTGCATTAATTGCAGCTTTCTTTTCCCCCCCTAAATATACATCTTTTAGAGATGATATTATTTTTGAAATCAGCATAACCTTCAACTGTTGGATTAAGGCTTTTGGGGAATAGAATAAGAAGTGAATAGGCTGCTTCCGATTAGAATTCCTATCTGGCTATTTTAAATACTCTGCTGATTAAGCTCATGTATTTTTCTATTTGGGAAATTATATCTTTTAAGATCTATTAGACATTATTTGTTGACACAAATAAGTGTGAATTACTTGTATAACAATTTGTAACTCTCATAGCAATATTTCTTTATTGAGATTGGGACCAATATACATTTTCCTTGTGCTGGAAATAATGCATTGCAAATTATGAGATGACACCCTTGGTCTTGCGGAATTATCCGTCATTCACTAAAATCCACCATTATATCAGCTTTCCTCATCCCTGTATGGACAGTCATGCCCTTCTCTGTCTCCAGCATCCTGGGTGGTAATGGGCACTAACCCTCACCTGCTTTGGTCGCTTGTTCCCAGTTCAGCCCCAGGCAACTATTGTGTACAACTAATTATTGTTGTTAATGTTAAAGACAGCAATAGGAAGATTGTGAGAGTCACCTCACCAACCCAGTACAGCCCATCCTTCCCTGTGCCCCATCAGCCATGTGCACCAGGGGGACGTAGAATTTGTCATGGGAAGAGGGGAAATATCCTCCAGAACAACTGCTCCCCCCCTTCAATACCCATGTTGGGTCAGCAAATTCAGAAACTTCCTGGAAAACACAAAGTCCTGAGCATTGTAAATACAGCTACCCCCAACAGGAGGTTCTGGCAGGGGAAAGGCCACAGAGAAAACACATCCAAACCCCTTGCCACACACAGTGCGCTCTGTGCCTGGCGCTTACAACTGTGTCAAAATACACCTCCCCAGTAGCCACCAGTTTCCCAATATGCCCTCTCCACTGACAACCTCTCCTGCCCCAAGGGGGCTGAGGCCACCAAGCCCCTCACCACATCTCAAAGATGTTTTTTGCTGAATCGCAGATTCCTGGGATCGCCTTGTTGAGCAACACTACTGCTTTCAGAGGCTTACTTCCCCAGCTTCCAAAAAACCAATGCGGCTGCCCAAACTGCTGCATGTGAGCAAACAGAGCAGCTGCCTGCGCTGCTGCAGGAACCTGAGCTTCCCAAGTATTTCTGTCCAGCAAAGCAACCAGCTTTTGTCCTGAAGTTTCACTTCCCACTCAGAACCGAAAACCATTGGAGACTGACTGCAGAAGCACAAATACTGTTCCAGGCTGGTGTGGCATCAGCAGAGTCACTGACAAAGCCCTTGCATGATGAGGCCATGTACGCAGAGAGACAGATGATGCCCATTCCCCAGCAGTCGCACGTGCAAGTGCATACACTGGGGACCGCTGCAGTGGTTATCTGTGCCTGAGATTTTGCCTATGCTTGGATTGTGCCACCCCTTGTAAGTGTGATTTCCAGGACAAGTGTTTGCTCTTTTAGAGGAGCATAGCTCAGGCCTGCAAGATACCCAGTGAGTTTTTTCTCCCTTAACACGCATAGTACCCATTTGCAGCAAAGAAAACTGTAAGCACCTTCCCTTTGCAACTAATTCCAGCAGATGAAGCAAAAGGCCCCTTGCTATCCAGGCAGGGCAGCAGTCCCACTGCCTCCTTTCAGTAAGCCAAGGTTAAGCCGGCACACATAAAAAAGATAGCTGTCTAGTTAAACACTTCCAGATTTGCCCCCTTACCTCCAGCTGTCAGCACTGGTGTCTCTGTTCCTCATTGTAGAGCACAGGACAGGGAACAGCTGGGATAGTTTCTGTCTCCTGCTGGGGAGTGCATCCACTGCCTAGGCTTTGCAGAAAAACATACCGATTTCTCAGAGGTCAGCTTTAATAACTAGGATTCCCACAAACCATGAGGAGAATTCAACTCATGATATTTGGCATGAATATCACGCTCTGTTCCTCATGCTGCTACAATTTCCATTTCAAATAGCAGGAAACAAATTACCCTGTGGCATTTTTCGGGACAACCAATGGGAAGCAACCTGGAATGAAAGCCTGTTGCGGGGAACAGACCTTGACCAAGCCTAAGAGAATAAATACTTTTTGGAGGTTACAGAGGTAATGAAAAAGTTAAATATGAATCTAAATTTTCATGGTCAGAAGAGCACCTTGCAAGGGCTGGAGTCTCATGGAGACATGGAACAAAACAGCAAAGGAGTTTTGCTGGATGAATGAGTTGGCACAGGATGTTATTAATCTCTAAAGTTCAGTTTACTTATTACCAGGACGTGCAGTGAATCCCAGGGAGAATTAGGCTCAGGAAAGGAAACCCATTTATAATCAAATCAAGCCTTCAAATTGTACGCCTTCATTACTTCGTCCCCTCCCCCAAGCCTTTGCCTCAAATAGTTCAAAATACAAACATGAAATATTTTGGATAAGGCAGCATGGGCACAGAGTGGTAACAAGGACAAAGGATGGTCACAGCAACCCATCCTTCTGACAAGTGCCTGAGCTGCCCTGTCTGCATTAAACCACCATCACCTCTGGGTGACTGAGCAGCCCCCAGGCATCTGCAGACTGCACCCGGGTCTGGGCTCAGCAAAAAGACATTACAGCTCTGACTTCTCACTGCATATCTCCCAGAGGAATAAGAGCCTGGGCTGCTCTCTGTTTCCAGCAAAAAGGTGCAAGCAGGGAAGTCCAAAGCTCTTCTATAACACCTGCCTCCAGCTTTCTGCTCCATGCTCTAGCCTGTGTGTTCAAAGGTGCTTACTGGGACAGAGAAATCAACACTCTCCACTGTCAAAAGCCAACAAAATGGAGGTTACTTCAGCCGAAACAGCAACGAGCTTGTGACACAGCCAATCCAGCAAAGGGTACAAATTTATAGCATGGAAAGAGCAGCCTTCTGGCTCTGTTGAGATGAACAGAGCCCCTCAGCAGCAGGAATGGCCAGCAAACCTGGGCCCATGCAAAAAGCAGCTACAGGTCTGCTGCTTCCCTGCCACCACTGATTTTCCCAGCCTCTCTGAGCGCCATTCTCCCTCTGGCTATGGGAGGTCCCAAGCTCAAGCCAGAGCCCATTTTCCAGCTGCAGGATCGCCAGCCCAGCTGCAGCACCTGCAGCAAGTTCAGATGAGCACAGGCTGCTTTCCTCCTGTCTCCTGCAGGAGGAGGGGCATTGAAAAGGTTAGTTATTAGCAGCTCTGGGACAAAGGAGGAAGAAAGAAGACAAATCTATTTATAAATCAGCTAAAGAGAAAACTTGACTCTAATGGTCTCCTTTGTCATTCCTTAAGTGTGGCCTGGAGCTGCCCTGACTTCACTTCTTGTGATGCTGAATCAGCAGAACAGCCCCACTTGTGCAGTAAATAGCTCAATAAGGGCAGAGTAGCCCTGAAGAATCAAGTGCTAACTTATGCTGCCTCCAGATTTTTCTTGGCTTCTGCTAGAATTTGGGAAGACCAATAATGGTCAACTTTCTCAACACTAAATACCAAGCAGTGACTCACATTAGCATCTACCTCTGCTATCCAGGACATATGCTTTCCTCTGGGACAAGGTAGGAACAGGATAAAGAGAGAAAACTTATATGAGAGCTGTCTCAAACAATACCAGTTAGTGTTAGCTGAGCTCTCGGATAGGACCATACCAATCCTGAATACTTTGCCAGACTTTTTCCTTTGATAACATTTCTCAAGGGGGGAAGGAGAACAAAAATAACAAAACGCTGTTCTGTTTAACAGTTACCCATAGCAGAGAAATGCTGAGCTAAAGTTTCCAACACTTATTAGTACAAAATCCTAAAATAGACATGCAATGTACCGGTTTTTAACTTTAAACTGGCTGGGATAGGAGCTCTATCATGTGGATTGAAAGCTTTGTAAGAGCACAAGGCAACATATCAAGATGATAAGACACGTTAGAACAACAGCATTAAAATGCTCAGCATAGGACCGATATGGATGAAGGCGTAAAGGCCTCAAGCAAAAGTGGCAAACTGCACTGTAATTCATTGGGAGGAACTGCACATCCAGGGAGGACAGATAAATAATATCCAAGGTATCTATGGAAACCAACATCCTACACAGGAAACAATAAAACTTGGAAAAAGGCAAATGAGAAAAATAACTCAAACTTCAGACACTCACAAGGACAATACCATTAATTGAAAGCAGGATTTGATTCCAAAGAGGTGGGGCTCACTTAAAGAGATGTGAAGTTCAGAAATGAAGGCTAGCAGGCTGAAGGAGAAATAGGAGCTGTACGGTAACTCTGCAAAGGGAAATTGGTGGGGCTGTCTCCTCAGAGCAGATGTGGGAGCCCTAGCTTTAAAATCAGTTTATAAACTGGCTGGACTCCCACACCATTCTTGTTCAGGTGACCCTTAGCAGTGATCTCCTGGGCCGCAATCTGCTCACCCTTTACACAAACCCACAGGAAGTCAACTTTGGGTGGGAACGGAGAAGGCAAAAGGCTGGTGAGCAGTTTCAGCTTTGCACCTTCCATCACTGAAAGTATCTGACAACTTTCCTTGCCCTCCTGCTTTGTTTTCTCTGATATTTCTGCCCAGTAATTTTCAGCTGTCAGAGCCTCTCATAGCTCAATTTGGACCTGATTACATTTTTGCACCACTGATCACACTAAACCAAAAACTTTTTAAATTCTGCTGAGCTTACCAGTTATAAACAAGGGTGTCACATCTTTTTCTCATTTAAGAACGAAGTAGTTTTAACGTAGCTATAATACAGGAAGTTAACGTAGCCACAGTGCAAGACCTCATGGAAGATGATACGTGTTTCAGAAAAAAAAATTCTGTCACACTTATTTTCTCACCCACACTCACTCCCCCTGTACTCACAGGCACTGAGCTCACCCAGGCGCTCTGGCAGGATGCTGTGCAAGATGGGACCAAGGGTGCCAGATGCCAAGTCCTCACTGCATCTCTTGGGTTCCTCTTCAGTGACAAGCTACAAATTTTCGAGCCGGTCTTTTGCCAACTGTAGGAGCTAGCAGTTACTATGGTGTGATCCCTTTGCCTTGAAACCTTGCTTCCCTCATCCCCCAAGAGTCCTAGGACAGGTGGCTGCTCAGGGTCTTTTTTATCCTAATTTTTGGTACCTTAGCTCCCACAGTCTGCCTTCCTGGTCGGAGAGAAGGAGGAAGGCTTGCACATAGAGGTCATCCTTCTGTTATTGGAGCACATTTTTTTTTCCCCCAAGGAGTTATCTGCACAGGGACTTTTATCAGCACCCATGCCTTCTGCAGACAAGTCATCCATGCAAGGTCTTATCAGAGTGCAGGCTGCTGGGCTTGTCAAACCCCACATTTATCAGCATTTACCCAGTTTTAGTGCAGTTAGTCACATCCTTGGTTATCAATACAGACTATTCTTTTCACCCTTTTTCTGTTTCTTCTTTTAGTCCTCTCTCACACACACACTTCCATTCCAACGCAGTCATTTCCTGACCAATGCAGTCATTGGTCCCAGCCAGCACAGGTTCATGAGAGGAAAGTCCTGTTTAACAAACTTAATTTCCTTCTATGACAAGGTTATCCACCTACTTGACCAAGGGAAGACAGTCAACATAATATTTTTGGATTCCAAGTAAGGCTTTCAATACTGTCTCTCACAGTATCCTCCTAAACAAAATGTCCAGCGTACAGCTGGATAAACACACAATGCAATGGGTGAGCAATTGGCTGATGGGTCTGGCTCAAAGGGTTATAGTAAATGGGGTTACATCGGGCTGGCAGCCAGTCACTAGTGGGGTTCTGCAGGGATCCATCTTGGGTCAGGTACTCTTTAATCTCTTCATAAATTACTTGGATGCAGGACTGGAAGGAATACCAATGAAGTTTGCTGATGACACAAAACTGGGAGGGGCTGTTGACACTCCCAGAGAGGCCCCTCAGAGGGATCTGGACAGACTGGAGAGCTGGGCAATCACCAACCGTATGAAGTTTAACAAGGGCAAGTGCCGGATTTTGCACCTGGGACGCAGCAGTCCTGGATGTACATACAGACTGGGGAATGAGAGGCTGGAGAGCAGCTCCGCAGAGAGGGACCAGGGGGATCTGGCCAATGGCAAGCTGAACATGAGCCAGAACTCTGGCAGCTCTGGCAGCTAAGAGGGCCAGCTGTGTCCTGGGGTGCATCAAGCACTGCACTGTAGCTGGTCGAGGGAGGCGATTGTCCCGCTCTGCTCTGCGCTGGTGCAGCCTCACCTCGAGTACTGTGTGCAGTTTGGGGTGCCACGTACATTAAGGATATAAAGCTACTAGAGAGTGTTCAGAGGAGAGCCACAAAGTTGGTGAAGGGATTAAAGGAGAAACCATATGAGGAGCAGCTAAAGACACTTGGTTTGTTCAGCCTGGAGAAGAGAAGGCTGAGGGCAGACCTCATTGCGGTCTGCAGCTTCCTCACAAGGGGAAGAGGAGGGGCAGGTGCTAATCTCTTCTCTCTGGTGTCCAATGACAGGACCCAAGGGAATGGCAGGAAGATGTGCCAAGGGAGGTTTAGGTTAGATATTAGGAAAAGGTTCTTCATCCAGAGGATGGTGGAGCACTGGAACAGGCTCCCCAGGGAGGCAGTCAAGGCACCAAGCCTGACAATATTCAAGCAGCATTTGGAAAATGCCCTCAGAGATATGGTGTAAGTTTGGGGTTGTCCTGTGCAGGGACAGGAGTTGGACTCGACAAGAGATCCTTGTGGGTCCCTTCCAACTCAGGACATTCTATGATTCGTGTTTCTTTCAGGCCAGTCTTAGTGTTTCTGCTTCTTCAGCTGCATGCCTGCCTTATGCATGGTATGTCTAGACCTTCGCTTCACAGGCCATCATTGTGGCTATGAAAAGGTCTCCTTAGCTTGGTTAGGTTATGGGAAACCCTAATAACAGCTAAGGAAGCAGATTTTAGGTATGGTCTGGGGTCTGCTCCTGCATGCAGCTCCACTGGTCAGTTACAGCATGGTCTCCTGCTCAGGGCTTGCAGCACAGCATGCACAAGCACAGCACCAGCAGTGGTCTGTTGGAAATTAGAGGATGCTGAAATCCAAGAGAAATCCAATGCAGCCTGTCCCTGGGTGTCACTACCAGACTCACCACAAGGGATTTCAAACAGTTTACACCCAAGATCTCACTGACAGTGTTAGAACTGGAGCTGTTTTCAGCCTGTCACATGCTGAGCAGCTCACGGGGTGAGACCATTGTCACTAATGTAGTGCAGACCTGGTTGTGTTCCTGTACCCAGGCTCACAGGGCAAAGCTGGCATTAACCTCAGCTTCCCCCTTAAAGCTCCTGGTGAGACAGGATAGCTGCAATTAACCCATAGCAGAACCACAATAATCACAAGGAGGCTTTTGTGCATGCACATATTCTCATGCTCATGTCACAGACTTGTGAGTCTGGCCTTCTCTTGCTGAGCAAGACCAGGACTGTTTCATTTCTTTCCCGCTATTCCCAAGCTTCCCTTAATTCTGTGGCTTTCACAGCTGACTCCAGCTCCCAGCAGTGCTGCCTACCCAGAATATACGTGGAGCTAATACCAAACAGGTAATGCTGGAGCCAGCCATCCTACTTCTATGTCTGTTGAACCTCAGCCTTTCCCTAATAACAAATCATAACATTTAAATTTGTCACAGTGCTTTCCATCCATATATTGCCAAGCAGTTTACAGAGGTCAGCACCATTAGCCCCGTTTTCCCAGATGATGAAAAAATCACAGGAGAGCAGCAAATAGCCAGCGTGATGCTCTGTCCCCTGGACTACTTCACCCGCTTGTCTGGGAAGCCCTCATGAACCAGGGCTCATAGCAAGCTCCCTCCTGCAGAGAGGCAGAGTTCCCAGGGAAGGAGCAGCATGCTTCGGCTACACCTACTCTTAAAGTAGTCTTCTGTCATTTCGATATATTTTCTCATGTTCTGCCACATTAATAGCAACTTGGAGATTATTGCTCTAGTAAAACACACACACAACTCATACTACAAGATCTATGTAGTTCTTCTACAACTTTAAAAATGTGGGAAATATGGTAAATGTCATTTAGGTTAGCAGAAACATACCGAAAAAGAGGAACACAGGCAGCAGAGCCCCAGAGCAGGAAAGAAGGCATTCCCTGTGGTTTTTTCCCCGCAGTCTGACTTCAGGGGTGGAGTATGAGAAACCAGGGGAGTAAAAGATTTGTTTACTACTTTTATAAAGGAGTTAGGAATTACCTAGCAGCAGTCCTGCTGCATTATATATAAGTTGTAAGAAATGCTAGTAAACCTAAAGACTAACTGCTACACCACAACAACAAAAAAAATCCAGAGATGCGGTTTGCAGTAGATTGCAATGTAAATTTACAGTTGCAGTCTCCTGAGAACTAAATGGGCAGAAGAGGCTCTCCAAGATCCCTATTTACAGAAGGGCATCTATTCCCAGCAAGGTTTATGGGATCCAGTTAGCATTCTCACAGACACCAAGTGGCCACAACACTAAACAGGTCCTTAAATTGCTAGAGAAATTACTAGTCTCTGGAGCTGAGACACACTTTGTAACCTAAAAAGCAACTGTAAAATTACTGTCTTTAAGAAGAACTTCATAACATGGGGCCAGGTTCTGTTGTAAAACACTATTTTTAAGATGAAGTACAAAGGCTTAGTTTCCCAGTTGGCTTAACTCATCTGTTTGTTCTCCACAAAAAGGGACTATCCTACCTCTGCCTTTTGCCATAGTTCTATTTTCCACTTGCACAAAGGCAGATGCCTTTTCTAATATTTTTATGTATATATTTTTTACCAGCCTACTCTTCAGATGGGTTAAGTTCTCTGGTCAGGCTGACACAGTCACTAGCGCAGTGTGGGAAAGGGGTGGTTGTTTTACTGTCCTTTTCATCAGGCAGCTATAGCTCAAGCCAACTTCATGTGTTAAAATCACTTGCTAAACTAATCTTTAAACTTGCAACTGATTAATTTCAAAATAAGGTCTTAATTCTCTCTGGTTGATGACAGAATAAACCCTAAAACAACACTGCTGGAATATTCTTTTCTTCTTTTCTTTATGGGTTTCATGCTTTTTTGTCACAACTGTATTTCTAAGTCTTGTAAACGAGAACCTGACCACTAGTTTTACCAGAATAAAGCTCTTTTCAGCTTCAGCTGGTTTTGTGTTTACTGCAGTCTCAAAGCTGACAAACAGTAAGCTTCCTATACTATTTCTGGAAACAAGACTAAATACATAGAATATGCATATCAACATATTGGGCACATTCAATTTAAGGCAAAATTACAAATTTCCAGTATGTTTCCTGCAAAACAGCTGGAGCCAGCAGCTAAGGGCTGATCTTGGCCAAGAGTAGATGTTCTCCCTGCAAGAGCTGCCCACTGCCATTCTGGCAAAGAGCAGGTAGGAGGGAGGGACAGTTTTCAGTTGAGGAACAAATCCCACTCCATTACCTGTCCCCACCAGCAAGCCCATGCTCCATATAGGAGCTCCATCTTCCCTCCTGCTGTGTGCCTATTCCCTGGGCTTTGCCATGCACCATGGACATTTCACCTGTGCTGCAGAGGCTCCAAATTCCCTCCATCCCTCACTTTTGGAGGAATCTTACCCCTTCTAGCTATAGCCCCAGGAGGAAGGTGCAGAAGCTGCTGCCTCCCCTGCCCCCAGCTGCAGTGTCACTATTAGTTAATGTTAGAAACCACGGGCGCTTTGACAGTTCCTGTCACTCCACTGTCTCGGGAGCCCTCTGACCCATGTGTGAAAGCACTGTGAACTGACTGAGGGTTTGAAGCAGTTTCTACATCCTGAGCTGCTGATTCACCTTTTCCAGGCAGCACACAGAGCTCAAAGGCCGGTGATGGTTTGAGCTTTGGCTGCAAGATTGCAGATAGTTAATGAAAAAACAAGCCAATTCTCATTCCTTTGTAATAATAGGTCCATTTTCTTTTCACCCTCTCCCCCAAGAAGGATCTGGCGTTCACTACTCTATATGATCAGGGCAAAGATTCTCAGGAGAATCAGAAACAAAGGGGAGAATACAAATCAAACTAAGAGCCTTTAACTTCTACTTATGCAAAATAAAAATGCTCGCTCAAAGGTGTGAATCCTAGCCTGCAAACCATTCAGCCACCCCATAAGGGTTATTTTTTTGGTCAGAAGAGATGCAGTGTACAGCTGGATGAAGGTTACAAGGGAGCACGGGACAGTGCAGGTCAGGCTGATGAGGTATGTCTCCTCATACCAGAAGCTTAATCACTGCCTACAAGTTATGTTGACATTACGAGGGGAATTTGAAAGGCCCTTTGAAGGCAGACAGTGAAACAGCTCTACAGATCCTCACAGAGAGCTCTTCCCAAGCTGGGACCAATAAGAGCCCAGAAGGGTTCAGACAAGAACTATAACAGGCAGAGCCGTGGCATTGCCAGTGATGGCTGAGCACTGAGAAAGTGCTGACAGCAGTGACTGCTACACTGCCTGCATTGCCCTTGAACATGAACAGCCAGCACAGCACAAGGGACAGAGGGATGAGGAGCCCAAAAACTGATTTTTCCAGCCTCATTTTGGGGAAGCAAAGACATGAGAGGACGTGAGCAGATGAATGTATTCAGTGTGCACTTAGCCTACTCTCTTCCATCTGGCCCCTCACACTTTTTCCCTTAACTTATTTCTTAATTTGTACTACTAATGCAGCACTGTTTCAGAGCACAGGGCTGTTTTTGTGTCTCCTTGTCTTACAGTGAAGCCCCCCGCCTAACTTTAATCTGAGCGACTTTTACCCTTGCCTCCTTCTGTTCTCTCACTTGGGCTGGTGTTGGCTTTCAAGCCAGACAAGCTGAAAGTTTTGCAGAAAAAAAGAACAAGGACAGGCACCTTTTATTTTCTCTTCTCTTTCAGCAGCACAGATTTATGTCAAATTACACCGGCTGTAGTATTGCACCCTTAGGCTCTGCTGCTCCCCATGCAAGCATACTGGCAATAGTTCTGCAGCTAGGAAGTGCTAGGAAGTGCCTGCCATAAAACTTCAGCTCTGCTCAGGGAATGGAAGCTTCCACCAAGCTAAGAGATGAAGTCAGTTAACATCTAGTTAACAAAACCAAAAGAAAATACAATTTAAGAAACGGTCCCATCTAATTCAACTTTCAGAAAACCAACAGGGGTGCTTCTCTTGTGAAGATGATCCAGAGTTTTACAATTTAAGTTTGATCAGTCTCATACAATATTAATTGGGTTGGCTCCCCAAAGTCATCATGCTATAATTCACTTTACCCCAAAGTTCAGCCTAAACACATTTGTCCTTAACCACATCCTAACCACCACGAACAGATCATTTCCAAGCTGAGAACCTGACTCTGATCTCAACACACTTCAAACCAGATCCAGCTCCATGGAATGCTGCCATTGAACACTGCGCTAGTAAAAAGCTACAAAATACCTAGCCAGGGGGTGTAAACCTCAAAGTCAGGTTTGCTAGTTGCTCCCAACCCCACAGGTGCTAAAGGTGCAGATGTCTTAGGAAAAGAAGGAATGTGACCAACCTTGATATTTTTGCACCATACTAAGCCAGTTATACAACTTCGGAAAGGCCAAAAGAATTATCAATTATTACAGCTTTTATAACCCTTCCTTTTTCAGGTGTCCATCCTCTTAAATTTACTCTTTCTCCTTTAGAAATTCCTTGAGGGTTTTCTACATATTTCTGGTGATTACAAGTCAAGAGGCAAACAGAGGTTGCAGTGGTCACAATAAGGTTGACTAGAGGACACTTTTCTCCCAAACACATAAAAAGAATTGCTTCATAAAGCAAATAAAACATGAGTTATGGCTGTCACATACATACACACACCTCTGCATATTTTTCCGGACAACATTGTCTGGAAATCTTTCTAGTCTATTCAGGATTTGAATGCCTAATTTTCCTCCCAAAGTTGCATTAGCTGTGCTTTTACAAGCTTGGCTTGAAGCCTATTATTTGCTCTTTATGTTTCCAACCACTCTTGGCTTCCTTAGACTTTTTCCTCTGACTTAATTGGTATTTGTCCTGATCCTCCTAGCACTGACAAATTCCATCTGTAAATCAGCAATAATTTTATACTTTTTAAATCATTATTGAAAATGTCTAATGCCATCAGGCTTCTTGCAGAATATCTGGGAAAACACAGCTGTTTAATGATGATTTCCTTTGATAACTATTTTTGAGGTCTGTTGTTATCCAGTTCTTAATTCATTAGTTCATTCTTTGCTGGGGAGTCATAGGGAGACTTCTGTAATCAGAACATCATCAGAAACACATCTATTGCTGTGGAGAAGTTTAAACATGGGAGATATTAATATTTACTGTTTTCAACCACATTTGCCATCTCTGAAAAATAAAACAAGTGCAAATAATTAGTTGGAAAACAGTTGAGATAAAGGACCACGTTGCCTTCCCCAGTCCTATATTCATAATCCACCCTGTAGCTATTAAATACCAACCAGGGTAGTTCTTCCAGTTCCCCTTTTTGTGAGGTGGTTCCTAACCATCAGGGAAGTCAGGCTTTAGAAGTCCCTCAAGTTATAGGCCAGATTTATTCTTAAAAGTTGAGTGAATATTGAATACTTTCTTTTCCCCCCTAGAACGTCAATGAGTCTCCAGCCTCATTTGAAGAAATAAATCAAGAGGATGTTAACAGTGATAACATGCATAAGACAAAATGCAGACTGTTTTTTCCAAATGAGAATCACACCAGACTTTTTAACATCTATTTCGTTAAGACAGCTGACACTTTATAACAAAAAAAGCCTTCAAGAAAGCAAGGACAAATGAAAAGGTCTAGCAGTACTTGAAATACTGCCCCCTCCTCTCCCTTATAAATGCATTTTCTAGGTAGGTTCCAAAACCAAAAGGAACATATTCCTTGAAGTTCTTGCTGCAGACTCTTGCCGGTGGGACTATCTTCGTTCTAAGATACAGGTTAATATGCTTGCTTGAGGGGACCACATGAACTCACAGGCTTGCTTCCATCTGGGATGAGTAATTTCCTTTTCGTTGCATTCATTCCCGTTATCCATTTGGACAGTGCTATCCATTTCTACAACAATGTTATTCTGAAAGCTACTTTGATAAGTTTTATCCTTTACAAAAACCAAAAGAATATGATCAAACTGGCTTTTAAAACTTGATTATTGGGGAGATCTATCCAGTAATTTAGACAGAACTGATGTCAGACTAAATTGGCAATAGTTCTCCAGGCTACCCATCATCATACTGCTAGGATATTGGGTCAACAATGGCATCCTTCCCATTGCCTGAGATATTCCTAGCATTCTACTCTGTTGAAATTAACAGCATTGAACATAGATCTTCTCAGTAAATATTTGGCACATTTAAATTCAAATTGTTATAAAACTTTTTTCCCCAAAAAATGTTAATCTACAAAACAAGCTACTTAGCTATAATACTTCCATGAAATATTCCTTCATATCTGAATTTTTTCCCCCCGAATTTGGAGAAGTATTTAACCCACACTTCTGTGGGCTTTTTTTCCTGCATCATCATTAAAATCTTACCCTCTCCACCTCCATAATGATTATTCAATTGCTAGATACACATTATTTTGTTCCTAAGACACACAGAATGCCTCCTTTGAATTGTGCTTGGTCCTGCTAACTTTAGATTTTCCCAACATCTTTACTTTCTCTAAATAATCTTCCACAATTCACAGCCTGTATTTTCTATCAGATGTTCCCATTTCCTCTTTCTCCACTTCCTTTCCATTTACTGTGTTAACTTCTGCTGCTTTCACTGCCTGAATGAACTAGCCAGTCATCCTCATCCTTGTTTTTTGAGTACTAGTCAATATGTATTTAAATTTGCAATCTTCATTCACATTCCTTTACTTTTTTTCCATCAGATTTTACTTTACTACTGTTCCATGCTGGAACAATCACTGGTCCATAGAGAGCAGTTATCCGACAGCGGTGATTAATTCATCATGTATATAGAGATCCAAACCAGTTACTACCTCTTGTTCAGCTCAGTACCTTTTATGTTAAAGCCTATATATTTTAGAATGTTTACTGCTTTTTACTGTTGTCTGCATGAGATCAGCATCATGCTTTCCCAGACTGAAGTCCCCCCCATATATTTTTCAGTAACATATTTTTCAGACTATGTCACACTTTCTGCCCGAGGAGGTATTCATACTGTTCACTCATATAATCTGTTGCTCTGTAGCACCACCCCAAGCAGAATTTCTTCCTTGGCCACATTAGCATATCGATCCAAATTTCAAGGCAGAACTGACAGCACCAGTATTTAAAATATGGGTTTCCTAAAACTGAAGAGTAGTATTTCAAACCTGTTAGTTACAGTCCCCATGGAAAGACTCCCAGGAAACAGGTCTCTCACTGAAACACTCCCTAGTAATTCCTTTTTGATGAAAGGATGTGCCCTCGGTATGCATTTGTGCCTTGTTTCAAGGTGGAAACTTTCCTACTAGCTGATAGCTACTGCCTGTCCTGGACTCCCCCATGCTGAACCGATTGATTGCTGCCTCTAGAAGAGATACTGTGAGAGGCATTTTCAAAAACACTGCCTCGTGTTTTCTTCTCCCACACAGACAAAACGTGGTTTTTTGCTATTCATTGCACCAATTTTCATTAGGCACTTGCAAGACGAGTTGCATTTTCTGCAGGTTGGCCCATTCTGACACCATCACCACTTCTTCTGCAATCAGCTCAAGCACTAACTGTCAGTTTTCTTCAGTTTCCTTCTGTCTCTTTAAAATCCTACTTTCTAAAGGAAAGCTTATTTGGTCCTCTTTGCTAAATCGGTTCTCATCATCTAAGTTTCTTCCTTGTGATTCCTCACCTCACTGGAAAAGGCGTCTCCGTTCATGCATTACGTTTCATATTTTGGAATGAAACTTTTTAAAGACTGGTTTCAAAACTATTCTTATCTCCCTCCTCAGCAGAGGCAAATTATTTCTAAATTTCCAGCTTCACACATGACTGCATAAACTAATGAGCTAACCTCTTCCTTCTGCCAGTGTTTGCTTTAAATTTTGATGTACATCAGACTAAAAATGCTTCTTGCACCCAAATGCCATTCCTTATATTCTATGAAGTTAAACACTTGGAGAGGTCTAGTTTACCATTTTATTTACTCCAAGAGGAAAAAAAAAATCAATCACATTTCAATTCCCTGTTGTCATAACCATGATAAATGAGAGACTTCTACCTTGTACTGAACAAGAAACTATCAAAATAGCGGAAACTATTATCCCTAAGCTTCTCACTCCATTTAATGGCTAAGTTTCTGCCCAGGTCCTTTTCCAGTTTACTGCTTCTTGCCTATTTGTACGAGTTCCTGCTTTGTGTCTAAAAGCCCCACGCAGAGCCCAGTACTGTCTGCAGTACAGAGACGGACCGTATTGCAGAAGTTGCTGTAAAGAGAGGGCAAGACACCCAGATAGACAAAAGCTGATACTAAACTAGGAAATGTTTCTGCCAAGCGTTAAGTGTGACTAGTGCTGCTACGTGCACCATGCCAGCTGATTATAAAAGGCAAACCCCTGGTACATGTATCTCGTCGAAAAATTACGGTGCAGTAAGCATCTCTAGCTAACGCCGAGTCCCTCCCCGATCCCTAGGACAGCAGTTGAGGCGAGAGGGCTTGCCAGGGTGCCAAGCNGCCGGTTCTGGCCCCGAGCCCAGGTACCCAGAGCCCCCCGGACCCAGCACAGCAATTCTTCCAGCCTCACAGCTATCGCTTTCCACCGCGGTTTCCTGACAGCCAATACTTCCACTGACTTTTTGCTCTCTTTTTTCCCTCCCCCCTTCGTCCTCCGAGCGCGGCTCCCGGCGCCGCGGGAGCTCGGCCCCGGCCGCGGGGGCCGCCGGGGAGTCGCCGCCGGCCCTTCCCCTGCGCGCCGAGGGAGGGAATCCCTCACACTGACGCGGCCAAACTTCTGCCAGCCGCCGGCGCCGAGCCTCCGCGCCCGGGGGCACCCGCCGCCACCTCCCGCGCCCCCCGAGCAGCCCCGTCCCCCTCCGGGCACCCCCAGCCACAAGTTGTCATCGTCCCTTCAGAAAGGGCCAGGATTCAAAGGCTGGAAGCCGATGTCACCCGGGGGAGGACTGCGGCAAGGCTGCCCCCACCGCCGGCAGCGCTCCGCGGGCGCGGAGGGAAGGAGGCGCCGCCCGGGGATGCCGCAGCCGCGGCTCCCTTCCGACGGGCAAATCTAAAGGAGCAACTCATGAATATGCACAGCCTCCCCCTACCCCGAGCGCCGGCCGCGGGATGCCGCCAGCCCTGGGGCGCCCCGCCGAGCCCTGCCCTCCCCGCGCCCCCTGGCCCGGGGGTCGGGCAAGGGCTGCCCTCGGAGACCAGCCGATCGCTTCTGTCCTTACCCTTTGGCTCGTCCATCAGTGCCGGCGCTCGCTCCCTCCTCCCTCTCTCTCCCCCTCTTCCTCTCTCAGCCGCTGCCGGCTCTGAGCTGCCTTAGTGAGAGGTGCTCATGAAAATGGGCGCTTCAGTGGTCCATGGCTGTGGGAGGGGTTAGTTTAACTCTACATGACTCAATTCATCTAACTTGCAGGCTGACCTCCTGCTTTCCTTACAGCACGGATTACCTCAGAGTAGCCACGTTACCAACGCCTTGGGCTCCTCCGCCGGGTCGGAGGGTCCTGCACGGCCGGGGGGAGCGGTGGGTGGCCGGGGGGCTACCGGAGGGAACGGCCACCGCTGGCTCTGCTGAGGCCATGGTCTGAAGCAGGACTGCATCGCTGGCTCCGGGGGGGAGATGTCATTTTGGCTGCCGAGAGAAAGTATTTTGTCAGGTTTTTTTTAAGTTGCAGAAGACTGAGCAGATACCCTTTGCACCAGTGATGTACATGAAGAGAACCGTCCTGAGAAGAGATGACCTTTGTTTCCAGATGACGTCCAGCCCACATAAAAAAAACAACAACCCAAAACCATGGAAGGAGATAAATTTGCAATAACTGCTGACAGGTCACCTCCTGCACCTACCTGCCCCACAGAATGAGCTTGCACCTCTGACTGTATCTCCTGGGAGCTCTAGGAAAGAGCCAATTTTTGACTACTTGCCAGGAAGGCCTGAAGGGACCTGCCCCACACTGCCTTTTATCCCTGCTGAGCTCCTGCGCTCCTCCCAGCTTGATTGCCACACAAGTAAGAAATATAGGACAGCGCTAGAGAAGTCTCAGCAACTTTTCCCTATAGCCTCTGACACTCAGGCCCTTTCCAGGCACCATGTGTCCCCCCACGCTCCCACCTCAGATCTGTCAGCCTCCCAACTCCAAAGGATGTTGCCAAGCACGCTGTCTCTCTCTCTTCCTTCTCAGAGCGGTGGCCACCAGTGCTTCCCAGCACCCAGGACTCTTCCCTCTCCCCATGGGCTTTTCCCTGACCCTCCCATGAGGGTCACTGGAGCACAGGCTGCCACCACCACCTGCAGCTGGCCCATGCCCTGCCTGTGCCAGAACCTGGTCTGCTCTCAGAGGCATCAATTTTACCAACTCTCCTTCCTGCTCCTAGGACTTCTCTTTGCAGCCAGGCAAATGGACATGCTGCCCTGCAGCTGGACATCATCCAGCCCTGTCCCCTTCACCAGCTTCCAGAGATCTTGCCCTGAGGAGAGGCAGGAAGAGCAGGGTCCTGATGCTAGGACCTGGAGAGCCACATCTGGACATGTGGTTTCAAATCCCTTCCATTATCGCAGCCCCATCACAAACAAAGACCAGTTCTCTCTCCTTCACAAACATTGGCCTAGTCTGTATTACTGCAATCTGATAAGACAACACTCCTGTTTACAATCTCTCTGGGAACAGGAAAATAGGGATCTACAAAAAAAAAAATAAATCTACATAATTAAGGCTTTAGCGAGTTAAATTTGTTCTGAACTAGTGTCAGCTTTGGTTCAAAAGCCTAAGGAGAAGTGTTTCAGCAGACAAAGCTGAAGGTGGACTGTAAGTGTTTGTAATCTTATTCAGAAAAATTGGCCTGGGCAGTACAAGTAAGGGAGAACTGACCTTACTTCCAGCGATATCAGGCCAACGTTTTTAAAGGGTTTAGCATGGCAGAAGTAATTTTCTTGGTCACCTTGACACCGAATCTTTTAAAAATAAGTGTAGTTGACACAATGCTCAGAGAATAAATGCAACTTTAAAAGTCTTCACTACAATAAATATCAACTGTGCAGATCTATCAGTAAGAACTACTACTTCTTTTTTTTTTTTACAAGACTGATAAAAGTATGAGTGCTTATGTACCAGTTATAAGAATACTTACTGGTAGAGTGTCAGAGAAAAAACAGTTATATAGAAAATGCCATGCCTTAAATGATCGTAGTTTTTAAGAAATGTAGTTGGAATTTGGGACTGATTTTCAAATGGCTGTGCTTAGACTGTCTCTACAGTTAGGAACTCAAGAAGGTCAGTCAGCTGGGCTTATCAAAGAGCTCACCCAAGGGCTGAGAAGTCCAAATGTAACAAGCAGATCTCTACAGGCCTCCCTCAGAGGAAGACAGACATGACTCCATGCCATGTCTAACATCTTATGGATGCTCAGAATGACCTATTTCAAGTCCTTTAAAAAAACATATGTACCTGACAAACTACAACATACTCTTTTATACAAGTCAGTGACAATTTTTTTTTTGTCTGAGGAAGTTCAGCTTTAAAATGAAACTATGAAACCTTTATGGGGAAGGATGGGACATCATTAGTCAGTGACCATGAAACATGGCAGAGGCATTTTCACACAAGAGGAAGTTGTCACCTGAAGTGTAAGGGCCCCATGGGGAAGGGCTGCTGTGAACTGTGATAGTTACGGTTTTCTACACCTAAAAAGGTCCAAGTTCTTCACAGAGCTGCAGGGAACAGATTTCCGAGTCGAAGATGATCTACTTTAAGTGATGGATTGATAAACACGTGAATAGTGTTTCCACAGCTACAGGAGCAGAGAACGATGTTGCATGCTATTTTGTAGCCATTCAGTTTAGGTATAAGAGACAGTGATGAAACACTTTCCACTTTCCCCCTTTGGCTGTGACAGAGCAGTGGAAGGAAAGGTGGACTTTGTGCCCTCACATGACATGAGATGCAGACTTCCTCTTCCACAGAGGATCAGATCCAGATCTGCCAGAGCAGTTTGGTTCTGCCTGCTGATCTGCCTGCCTTTAGGCAAACATGTGACTGCAATCCACAAACCAGCAAAAGGCAACAGCAGATTCTGTGTCAGTCATTTTCATAAGAAAACAAAACAAAAAGAGCAGTCCCAGAGGCAGGCATTTGTACTCAGATAAGGCTCCAGACAGCATAAGGAGGAAGCTTGAAAACACAGAAATAAAAAAAAAAAAGAGGAAACCAGACAGCTCAGGATGTAGTTTCCACACATCATAAGAAAGGGGTAAGAATAGCAAAACAGAGGAGTGCCACTCTTCTACTCCTAGGACAAAAACAAGCATCCTGTACAACTTTGGAGGAACAAAATATATCTTAAATATCTAACTTCTTCCTAGCCATGGTAAGAGCTTAGTCTCAATCATCTTGTTCCTTTAAGTTTATGCAAGTTGTGCATGTGTTTGTGTGTCTAAAAACATGAAACTTCATGGATGTCTAGAATTTACTGTTTTGCAGACAAGGTATGCTGCCTTTGGGACTCAGAAAAGGAGTAAGATTGAGTGAGCACTGGGACATGTTGGCTTCATTTCCAGAAAACAGGAGACAGAAGAAACCGAGGCAATAACACTGGAATCCAGGGCCAGAACCTCTTGGCTTTGGGGTGGGGGAAGGAAACAGCCATAGGAAAAGAGAGTCAGGGACCCTGGGTACAAACCTACAGGCATTAGAAATATAAGTAGCTTGTTTCCATAGAAAGAATTGGTATGAAAACATCTGAAATATTTTAAACAGAAACAGGCCATCCCATCACCAATCTCAAGAACAATATCGAAGTCATCTGTGTCTGAGTATGCTTAGGGGCATGGCCTGGGGGTATGTATTTAGATCATGACATATCAGTCTCTGTATGTTTAAGCAACAGAGTGGAGTGGCAGCTTCAAGAAACTTTGTGTGTAAACATTGGCCTCAGCAGAGATAGGCTGAATATTCCTCAGGCTTTCCTAGACATTTAGTCCCAGTGTGCTGGTTCATGTCACCACCTACCAGCTGGCAGCCCTGGGAAGGAGGGCAGCAGGTACCCAGCCCTCCATCCCCAGCATCTCTGCAACAGATGATAAACAGTGAAGGTCTCTAGAAAGACAGTGAACAGGTTTAATTGCTCAGACCAGAGGGAGCAGGAATTCCCTATAAAGGAGGTTGATCCAAACAGTTAGGACAACTTCTTTCTGGAAAGGAAGGCAGAGAAGAGGGGCACACACTAGAAGATGACAAATAACCAAAAGCGCTAATAGTGCCAGTGTGGTGTGGTGGTTTTTTTTTTTTTTTTTTTTTTTACAGCTTTCAGCTCCTTGGCCCACTCATCCCACACTGCAATTGCCTTAGACTTAGCAGTTTTCACAACACAGCAGCCCAAGTCCTCCCCACATCTCCAGGTTCCTCTGCAATAGTTGAAGTTCAAATGCTTAATTTAGATACAAAGGAAGTGTTTTGGGTGAAAAGCAAACCTCTTGGATGAGTCCTGAAGAAACAGACAAACAAGCTATGCAATATTCATCTGTGTGCACTGAGCATTGTTTTTAAAGAATGCAATTCTCTGAAAAAAGGAAGAATTACTTTTGGTATTTACGTAAAAAGATGAGATGACACTCAGCTTCATCTTACTGCAAACAAGTATTGTTCCTTCTCCTTGTACTTATGAAATGCATCATCTATAAAAATGACTCAAGTTTCACTCCCTTGTCTTACTTCCTTGTCTTGGTTTAAATATTTGTAACCCTCGTCTCAGAGGATGCCACTATGCTGCCTCTATATCGATATTCACAGATCTTGTTGCATTATCACCTCTGAGATAACACCTTTTTTACTGCATTCCTCCACCATTTTTTAGGCATCAGTAAACATTACTATCTCCTCTGCTGTTCAGCTCCGAGTCCCTTTCATTTCTTTGCTGCTTCTTACATCACACTGCATCTGTATTGCTGGTTCCTCTTCCACTTTAATGTAATTTCCTCAGAGATCCTGATACCATTTTCTTTTGAAGTGCAACAGAAAATCATCTAGCTTGTCTGTTAGTCAACCACTACCCTGTCATCATCTCTGCTGGCTGTTTTCTTCTCCATTCATGTTAAAGTTTCATAGCCTTTGTCTGTCTCTTATTTTTGTGATATAGTGAACATAGTCCTCAGATGACACATCTGCAGAACAACCTATTAATTAGTTATTTGCTGGTTTTCTGTGACCACTACAAAGCTGATAACACGAAGGTAGTGATGATCATTGAAACTGGCAAAAAAAGTTCCTATTTTTGTTTGTAGAGATGAAACAGTTTTCTAGTCAATTTGTTAGGTTTGTTCCTCCTAAACAGTCACAGCTATGCCGGTTTTGGCTGGGATAGAGTTAATCTTCTTCATGGTAGCTAGTATGATGCTATGTCTTGGATTTGTGCTGAAAACAGACATTTTCATTATTGCTGAGCAGTGCTTACACGGAGTCAAGGCCTTTTCTGCCTCTCACACCACCCCACCAGCGAGTGGGCTGGGGGTGCACAAGAAGCTGGGAGGGGACACAGCCGGGACAGCTGACCCAAACTGACCAAAGGGATATTCCACACCATATGATGTCATGCTCAGCATATAGAGCTGGGGGAAGGAGGAGGAAGTCAGGGGCGTTGGGAGTGATGGCGTTTGTCTTCACAAGTGACCATTATACTTGATGGAGCCCTACTTCCCTGGAGATGGCTGAACACCTGCCTGCCCATGGGAAGAAGTGAATTAATTCCTTTTTTTTGCTTTGCTTGCATGCATGGCTTTTGTTTTACTTAAACTGTCTTTACCTCAACCCATGAGTTTTCTCACTCTTACCCTTCTGATTCTTCTCCCCCATCCCACCGAGGGGAAGTAAGCAAGCAGCTGTGTGGGGGTTAGTTGCTGGCTGGGGTTAAGCTATGACAACGGCTATTGAAGACAAATAGTATTTTTACAAACTAAATGCAACGTTAACACCATTATTGTTAAAAAAATCCAGAAAACTTCAGCAAAACATACAAACAAGTTCTCACACTCAGCCTCAGAATAACAGAAGCCACATGAATGATGGGCACTGAAATGTCATTTGACAGGAGCAGTACCAAAGACCCATTCTCTTTTTTTTCCTTCCAAGCAACAGGGAATAGAGCTAGGCAAAACTATTATTACTGGGGTTTTTTAGCAAATCACAGGGGTTTATAAGCATTGATAAGATCCCCCCCTTAGTCTTCTCTTCTGCAGTCTAAATAAGCCCAGGTCTCTCAGCCTTTCCTCAGAAGAGAGATGCTCTGGTCTCCTGCCTAGCTTCATAGCTCTTCCTTGGACTCTCTCTGGTAGTTCCCTGTCTTTCTTGAACAGGGGAGCCCAGAACTGGACACAGTGTTCCAGATGTGGTCCCACTAGGGCAAAGTAGAGGGGCA
>VZTV01044667.1:613-27131 GCA_013400875.1 Anhinga rufa | reverse complement strand
CCTTATGGAAAGTCATTTTTATAGATACATGGACAAAACCAAAAAAGGTGAGGAGACTTGAAGCCCCATTCAAGTCTCAAAGGTGAAGAGACTTGAGCCCAGTTTGGATGGGCCTTTGAGCAACCTGATCTAGTGAAAGATGTCCCCACACATGGGAGGACGGTTGGACTAGATGATCTTTGAAGGTCCCTTCCAACCTAAACCATTTTGTGATTCCATGAAAAAAAGAAAAACTCCAGAAAGAAAATAACATCTTAGCCAAGATGAAGAGTGGTAGTCTGGGATCTGCTGGAATGAATCACATGACTAAAGAAGAAAAACATTCAAAGCAAATTATTCTATAAAAAATAAGCAGATCAAAGGAACTTTTGCAGTATCTATGGTGTTCTGTTAATAAAACTATAGATACCAACTTATCTGTACGTAGAAGTGACAACTGCAAATGTGAATCAATTTTATTTTCATGGAAGAGCTACAACTCAACTTTGTTTTGTGCCTACTGCAAATTACTGTTCTAAATCCTGGTAGAGAGTTGCAGAGACCAGAGTCTTCCTCTGTCTTTTCAGGTGGTTAATCTTCCCACACACACCCCTGCAAAAGCCATCAGACCCTAGAAGGGTCTTGCCACAAGCCTTACTTCTAACCTCCTCAGTTACTAGACAAAGGGAACAAGAAGGTGGCTTCCTGCTCCCCAAAAGTACAGTAAACTTAGACTTTTGTTTCCCATTAGTTCACTCCTGTTTCTAAGTTAATACCTGAAATGAAGTATTTTGGATTTGACTAAATGGAGCTTTTTTTGTTCAACAGAAGATAAAACTCAGGGGTTTTGTTTTATTAAAAGAAAAATCATAGAAGTTTGTTAATCTGCAGCAATCTTTCCACTTCCCCCAATTCAACTCATTTGGAAGCTGAACTAAGTCAATTATGCACATTCCCAAAGGGCAAATGCAGCCTAGTTATCAATGTTTCTTAAAATGCTGACAAACTACCTCAACCAATTAATTAGCACACAGTTCCCATTAAAATGGGTGGACTTGTCATTAAGTCATTAAATTCCTTGGCTACTTGCAGTGATTAAAATCCACATCCCCAAAGCCTAGCAGGATATTGCCTGTGTACATCAAGGTGCTACTGCATGAATGATGAGCAATAAAAATAATTTACAGAAGTCTGAATTTAATTGACCATGCTGCCAGCTTCCCTTTCAAGTGATTGGAGAGACAAGTTACCAATTTAAATTAAAATCCCATGTATCGTTACAAGAACAACAGAAACTGATTGCAACTCTCTTGATTACAATCCTGGGAGGATTAGAAGCTCTTGAAGTTTCATAATTAAAGAATGGTATGTCTACACATTTTTCAATCTACCACAATATCAGAACTCCTACTAGGAACCTATGAAGGATTTTTCTTAATAGGATCATACACCTAGATCCAGAAAGAGAGTATTTTAATCAGAAAAAAAAATTAGTTTTAAAATAATTCTAAATTAAAAAAACAAAAAGCACAAAAAGATTATTAATGCTTTTCCATGACAAGTTTTTAACTAAGTAGTGTTATTAGATGCACTTTTATTTTCATAACACAATTAAAGCTCATTTTTAATTTTTAATAATCTCAATACTTCTCCCATTTTTGTGCCATGTTTTATTATTTTCTTTGTGTGCCCCTGTTATGGCTGAACTAATCACACTGTCCTATACAGAGGACTGTGATAAAAGTTAATGAATAAACACCTACTGTGCAGAGCTGATTACTAGTAGCACTAGTTCACAGTAAGGGCACATTGAGGGGGGAACAAGCCTTTATTTGCCTCTCCTTGCTGAAAGCCAGTAGCACCACACTGCAAGTCATCATATTCAGCTGCAGACAAGTTGGTGGAGCAGGAAAGCCTGAAAGAACCCAACTTCTCTCCAACATAACTTTCTTTGTGCGCTCAAGTGCAACTTGAGAGTCTTTTTGATGATCATAGCAACTGATAGAGATATTAATTTGCTCTGGGCATTTTGATCTCATCTCACATTTCACAGGAAGAAAGGGATAAGCACCCCTATAATGTTTCTAATGCATCAGAAACAGCTTCTCCCCACAGACATGCACAGGACCCACAGGTCAAGCATCATACGGGATTTCACAGGCTCTTTCTTCGTGCAGTAAAGGGCCTACTGCTAGGTCATGTCAGCTGCCCAGACAGTTTTCATCAGAAATAACAAGCACAGTTCCTGACCTAAAGAGCAAAACCATCCCTCAGTGACAGATTCCCTCTTTTCTAGCAACAGAGCAGTGAGCTGTGACTTCAGATGTAATGATGCCTTAGAAGTTGTGTGTTCGTCTCTTAAGCACTGCTCAGCTGCTACATACTCACATTTTTTTCTGCTGCTAAAATTACAAAATTCAGGAGGATTCTGCTAAAAATCAGACAGTTTGGTTTTTTTTAACTCCATAGTGCCCTCGGACCAGTAAACCTGAAATGATGATGCATGGAGAAATAAGCATATTTTTGCCATGGCATGACTGCATTGCAGCAAGCATACGAGGGCTATAATGGAGGAGAGACATGTAGGTAAAGATTAGGAAAACTGAATCTGGAACTTAGACAGTTAAGAGAAGTAAAAAACCTCTCTCATGCTACATTCCATTATGCCAGAAGACTGTGAGAGGATCAAAAAAATCCCTAACCAAACCAAAAACCAAAAGCAGTGTAATCCTGTTACAATCGGTATATTCAGTATGGACTTTCAGTGATAAAAGAAAGCATCTAGGAGTTTGATTCTGGATCACAGGGACACAGACACTGAATGTCTGTTTAATAGCCAAAGCTGTAGTTCTGGAACATTGTCTTCTTGCAATCTTCCATTTAGGAGGAGAGGAAAAACAAATAAGCACAGTCTCTGGAGCCCAAAAAATCCCAACTCAGCCTATTTCAAGAGTTTCAACTACCAAAACTCTTAAAACCATATTTATTTCTTAAACCATTTTCCTTCAGTTTTAGCCATCATTGATGCTGCTGGATATATCACCTGCTAATATTAAATGCAAACATTCCAAAGCTACAATTACACCCAGCGAGAAGCTATATTTGGAGGAAATCTTTTTAACTAGCAAGCATGAAAAGTCAGCATTGATCAAAATACAATTAAATTTATTATGCAGGAACATTTCCAAACTAAAGCAGGACTTTCTTAGTTTTCTTGATAAACAGGCTGAACAGTTTTCAAAGCTTCTGTAGTCTTCAATCCTAGATCTGCATTTGAGCTTCAAACCCAACTCTATTCCAAATCCAATTTCTTCTTGCTTATTGTAAGTTTCTATCTGGCAATGACGTTTCTCTTGCTCTTGACATTTGTCAGAGATACTCAGATCCACAGACGAAAATCTCCTGATAAACCAAACAGGACTTAAAACTACAGATGCTGCAAAACTACCAACTCCCAATGAAGAATAGCAGATGGCAAAAATTGCTGGAAAGTTGGTGGCCATTAAACATGTTTGAGTGACACGAGTAGATCTTCTCATACTGGGAGTGAAAAAGAAGCACTACCCCTCTCCACACCATTCAAAACACATTGTTTATTTTTATTTTATGTGAACTTCTGGCAAGAAAAAGAAGCCCAAAGAATTCTTCTTTTAGATAGACGTATCAACCAGAAAAAAAGAGGAGGGACTGAAACTGAAATGACAGGACAAAACCTTGCTAAGAGTATTACTTAAATAGGTCGGGTTTGTTTTGGTTTGGTTTGTTATATCAGATCAACAAAGTGGTCAACATTTTTTCTCCGTGGAAAAATGGGTTCTTTATTTATGACAGAGGTTAGATAAACCATTTTATGGAGCTTAATGGATGTTTTCATAAATAATTTTCTAATCTTTGTTTGAGCTTCTTTTCAGCTATTTAAAATCTGAAGGTTGGGAAACTTTGAAGCTCATATCCCAAACACAGAAAGACTTTATTGTTACAAATACTAGCAATTACCTCAGATTTTGTATTGCAGATTATTGTCAGCTGGAAAGCCAAAAGTAATTAATATCTTTCATTTAATGAAAATGCTTTTTTAACTGAAAATGATATTTCAGAAATTATTTGGATTAGTTTAGTTACTATATCCTACCATCTCAGTTTCTGTTACTACAGAAAGAAGAGCATATACTTTCACACAGGAAGAGGCAGAGCCTAAGTTTACACAGAGAAAAAAAACTACAAAAAAGTTTCTCAACATATTTCTATTGACCACCTTTAGAAATGTCATTACTGTGAAAAGGTGCACAAGTATTTAAATAAGTGCGTCTCTTCAAAGTCCATACGTTCAGGAGGTTTTCCTCAGTGACACAGAGTAGTTGGCAGTAGCACTGTACTGGCAAGGAAGGCTGTTAATCTCAAGCTTAATGTCACACAAAGTTAACTTGCCAATCCCCTCGGACATGCCACTGAAAAATCCAATACACTGATTACATTTCCCACTATGAACACAAGATTGTACCAACAAATTCCTACATCTGTTTCTCAGATTTTGCTGTTGTGTTTGAATAATAGTTTCCTACATGTTATTTTCCGTGCTCTTAAAGCACAGCAAATCTTAAAATGCACCCTAGCAGAAATGGTACAGAAAATACCACTTAAGCCTAAAGATTAAAAGTAGCATCTCCTTCACACAATAAAATTTTGAGCTAATACACTTAGCTTATACCAAATTTGCACTGAATATGGCAAATACCTAGCAACTAGCCTTAAAAAAGGCCCATTTCCTGCAAAAAAATCTATCACATTTCACATGGAGACTTGTGCTGATGAGCACACTGGGGCACGACTGACATTTGAAGATGTGATGTGTCACCAAAGCACTAGAGTGTTCTGTGACTATCTTGCCATGGTAGGCTTCCAAACCTGTCAAGATTTAGGATAAAGACTGAAACGGAAGGAGGAAGGGGAGGAAGTGAGAGGCATTTTTATGGACTGAACTGAATTTTCTGTAAAATGAATGGGAAATCTTGCAAAATGAATGTGAAAATTTTGAGGTGCCACCACATTTCCCTCTTTAAATTTGCAGACAAACACAATGAAACACAGTCTTTCACATACTTGGCATATGCACAGTTAAAAAAATCTTTGACAGAAGTGTGGAAGTAATCACTGTACTACAAGCAGAACAAGAATGCCTTCCATTTAGGCAAAGGAACAGAATGTGTGTGTCATTCCTTGACTCAGTTTCTCTCAGGGTCTTTTGGAACATGCTAAGATATAGTTGATATATTTCCACCAGTCAAGGTCCCCTTCTTTGGTCTCTTTTCTGCTAATGGCTTCTTTTCTGGAACAAGAGGTCTCTCTTCTCTTCTGTATCCTCCACTTCAGCCATACTGTCACTCAATTACCTTTAACAGTGATTGTTACCATAGTCAAAACTCCCAAAAATGGGCTGGGCAACCTCTTCACCGCACAGTTCTACTTTGGCTTGGGTCTTGGTAGAGAGAAACTATTTATTGCCCGAAAATAAATTCATGCAGGATGTAAATCTGGGAGCTGAGAATGATTCCAAGCATCTGGGTCTGGGCATATATCCTACCTGCACCCACACTAAGGCAGTACATAAGTAAATGATAGTCTTTTGCCTAAATCCTGGTGTCTTTCAAAAGGAAACCCATCCTCACAGGATAAGTAGAAGTCATAACTTCAATTGCAAGGTTATCAGAAGTAGTCAACATGGATTCACCAGGGGAAGATCATGCTTAACCAACCTGATAGCCTTCTATGATGGGGTGACTGGCTGAGTCGATGAAGGGAGAGCAGTGGATGTTGTTTACCTTGACTTCAGCAAGGCATTTGACACTGTCTCCCATAGCATCCGCATAGACAAGCTAAGGAAGTGTGGGTTAGAAGAGGGGACAGTGAGGTGGACTGAGAACTGGCTCAACAACAGAGCTCAGAGAGCTGTGATCAGTGGGGCAGTCTGATTGGAGACCCATAACTAGTGGTGTCCCCCAAGGGTCTGTACTGGGTCCAGTCCTGTTCAATATATTCATCAATGACCTGGATGAAGGGATGGAGTGTCGCCTCAGACAGTTTGCTGGTGATACCAAGCTGGGAGGAGTAGCTGAAGCGCCGGAAGGCTGTGCTGCCATCCCAACGGGACCTGGACAGGCTGGAGAGCTGGGCCAAGGGGAACCTGATGAANCCCCCCCATTTTAAGAAGGACAGGCAGCTGCTTGAGCAAGTCCAGCAGAGAGCCACCAAGATGATCAGGGGATTAGAGCATCTCCCTTATGAGGAAAGGCTGAGAGACCTGGATTTGTTCAGCCTGGAGAAGAGAAGACTGAGGGGGGATCTCATCAATACCTATAGATATCTGAAGGGTGGGTGTCAAGAGGATGGGACTGGACTGTTTTCAGTGGTGCCCAATGACAGGACAAGGGGCAACGGGCACAAGTTGGAATACAGGAGGTTCCAATTAAATATGAGGAAAATCTTCTTTCCTGTGCGGGTGCCAAAGCAGTGGCACAGGCTGGCAGAGAGGCTGTGGAGTCTCCTTTCCTGGAGACATTCAAACCCCGCCTGGACGCGGTCCTGTGCCCCCTGCTCTAGGTGTGCCTGCTCATGCAGTGGGGTTGGACAAGATGATCTCCAGAGGTCCCTTCCAACCCCTACCATTCTGTGATTCTGTGACCAGGTCTTTATAGCGCATAGTCACAGCTTGGCTTAGAAACTACCTCAGATGAACAGATGGTGGCCCAGTTCAGACATCCTCATTGCCTTTAGAGAGTGAAGTCGGTAAGAATTCACTTCTCTGACAAGTTCTCTATCTTCTTTCCGACACGGTAGATGCTATGTGACAAATTCTATGTTGGCTGGTGGCTGAATAACAGAACATTAAAAAATTCAACAGTTCCACATGCTTAACTGCACTGAATAAATTGTGCAGAACCCCCTCCCCAAGTTATCACAGGGTTGGATGATCTCCTTTAACCAGAATCCCCAGCTTCTACAAAGAAAAGATGCTGTTAGCTGGCAAATTTTCTCCTCCAAAGTCTGCACTCACATGTAGTGTAAAGCATCTAAATAGCTGCCAGACGATGAAAAGATGAGGAGTAACCCTCTACAAAATGTTATTCATAGCAGGCAAACTATTAACTATGGGTGAATTACTGATTCTCCAGTGGTTTCTCTGTCACATTCAGTCGAACTTTCCTAAATTTCCCTGAATAAAGCTCCTTTTTTTTTACAATAATTTATTGTCCTCAGTTTATCTTTTCTCCATTTTAATATTTATTGATCTATTTTGAGAGGATTATTTTGCCTGCTGATGAGGACTAGGCTGATCAGACAGATTCTCTTGTTCCTTAGACTTTACCTGTATGTATCATCACTGTCCTAGAAAGTCATGAGTCATGGATTACTAGAAGTATTGTTTAAGTAAGACATGCAAGAAAACCCACTATACTACCCATTACACAGAAATATTAATAAATGTGGCCTATAAATAATGCTAAACAGTTGGTCAGATGCTTGGCTGGGAGCTGTTCCTACTTATTATTCCTCATTTTTTAACAGAATGTAAAAAAAAAGCTATTCTGAAATTTGTGCTTAAAGCAGGAACCTGTTCAGTAGATGCCTAATAAACAGTCACAAAGAATTTGTATTTGAAGAGTTAATATGAAACCGTAGAACCACTCTATCAAGTATGAAAACTGAGTTTCATTTAGTGAAGGCAACAATATAAAAAACCCCAATAAAGTCTGATATTTTCTCTTCTTTAAAATGCTCAAACAATTTTTTCCAGTGGCAATATTTTTATATCACATTCCTATCAGAATTTTTTCCATCAGAAAAAAAGGAAGAATATAGCAAGTTTTAATAAAATTGTAAATTCTTCATGGGAATTGACCCTAACAACATTGCTTCATCTAGCTGTAGCCAATTGGCTGAGATTTTAACCGGTCTCTGACAGTTTAAAGTCTGAAATTGATTGATAAGTGGTGTCCTTCATGCACCAGCAGAAATATAATCCTACAGTAGTATTACTTGTGTGCATTATTATTCCTCATCCTTTCCCTCTTTTGCCCCTGGGAGCATATTGACTCACTGCTAATATTCCATCAGTAAATTGCTATGAAGCCCTGTGGGGCTAGAGTCAGAAAAGTAAGGGCCTTGAGTCCTTCTGAACTTCAAAGAGTATATGATCAGACTCCTGTTCTCACTGTCATATGCATCTTGTAGCCCAAATCAAGTTATACCCACCAAATGCAATGTGAAAGAACAATATCTGAAAGAAAAGTTGATATTCCTCTAGAAATTAAAACTAAATATCAGTCCAATCCTAATCTAATAAATGGGTTTCCAAGAAATGTTATGAGCTGAAGAAAAATAACGGTGCCTGGGAAAACAATACTTTGAAAACAGCTCTATGTATTATGTTACACATTTATATTTCTGACATACTTTCATGTTCTAATATACAGAATTTCACTTTGGAGGTGCAAACCTTTTCAATGTCTTGATTTCAAATTCATACAAGAAAACAGTTTAAGTAGTACATCAATATTTAATTAAAATCTTGTGTGCTTGCACTGTTTTTTTTTGAAAGGGAAAGAAACCAGAGCTATTTGTCTCAGTCTTTTAAAACACCACTGCCTTTAATCAATTAAGTTTTCAGGTTTTTTGATGTCACAGCCATAAGCTAGACATTTCATAGCCAAATTATTGCTATTGGTCATTTTTGCAAGAGAATTCCAATAATTACCAGTACTCAACCCTCAAAATCAAATACAGGTAATTAATCTGCTGGCAGACTACTAGCCTATGGCATAGACTTCCATTTTCATCGGACATCATTTACATGCATTTACCTCTAACAGTAAAGGAAAGGAAAAGCTTTATTAAGAAAAAAAAAAGGAATACATCTTTCTCCAATCTTTTCAGGAATTGAATCTCTCAGAATCACTTTGGCTTTCCTGAACACTGAGGATGCTTTCTGGCAATCCTACAAATAAAGTGAATATAAATCCTGCAAATAGCTGAGGTGTTACTGTTCAGCATAAGGAACTTTCCAAAATTTGTCTCAATTGCTTTCCTACTGTTCATTTCTCTAAGGTTTTGTGATTACCACAGGGGTCTTTGGGGAGAGTTACATGGGATGCTAAGTGAATGACATCTGGCTGCATGTACGGGCATTTTCCAATAGAACTATACTTCATCATTTAACTCCAAGTGAATGCTTAATAGATGGAAATAAGCATGAGACAATGCCTTATTAGTCTATGACCTGCCTCCTAATGAGATGATTTCAAATTGAGGAAATTTAAACCAGAGAAAACAGAATGCAAAGATTAAAGATGAAAGACAAAAGTGAAAAACTGAGCTGACAAAACAAGAGAGAGATAATCCAGTTTTACCCTTGCAATCAATAGAAAAGTCTACAGGCTGTATTTTCAGACAGTCTTTTTCACAGGTGGCACTTCAGCCAGAGAGTAGAGAAAGTATAATAGTCCCAGGTTTAACAAGATTTAGACTCTCTGAAAAGAAAAATAGGAAGCAATTTAGTAAGAGTCAGTGTCTTGCAAGGCTAGAGTCCTGGTAATCAAAGAACATAACAGAAAAACAGACTCTTGCTAACATGGAAATTAACAGCTCAATCAAACTTAAACTCTGTTTAAACAATATGTACTGTTGGTAAAACTGTTATTTCCCATTATAGTGCTTAGAGAACACACATAACACTACCTTTACACTCTATGCAAGTAAATGTAGTAGATACACACATAACATTATATACAGCCACACTCAAAGTCCACTGGGGTTAATGGAAAACAGCCTTGATTTAATCCTAATTCTCTCTGTCAGATTTTTGACAAAGTAAAGACTTCTGGAAAAGGCACAAACAAGACAATATGAAGTATAATCCCGGATTATGTTCTCTTTACTCTTCATAATTGCTTAGTACTAAGTCTGTAGCAAAAGGTGTAGAAGTCACTTATAACACTTTTTTTCTTTATCACAGAATCACAGAACGGCAGGGGTTGGAAGGGACCTCTGGAGATCATCTTGTCCAATCCCGCTGCGTGAGCAGGCACACCTAGAGCAGGGGGCACAGGACCGCGTCCAGGTGGGTGTGAATGTCTCCAGGAAAGGAGACTCCACAGCCTCTCTGGGCAGCCTGTGCCACTGTTCTGGCACCCGCACAGGAAAGAAGTTTTTCCTCATATTTAATTGGAACTTCCTGTGTTCCAACTTGTGCCCGTTGCCCCTTGTCCTGTCATCGGGCACCACTGAAAACAGTCCAGTCCCATCCTCTTGACACCCACCCTTCAGATATCTATAGGTATTGATGAGATCCCCCCTCAGTCTTCTCTTCTCCAGGCTGAACAAACCCAGGTCTCTCAGCCTTTCCTCATCAGGGAGATGCTCTAATCCCCTGATCATCTTGGTGGCTCTCTGCTGGACTTGCTCAAGCAGCTGCCTGTCCTTCTTAAAATGGGGGGGCCCAAAAACCGGACACAGTACTCCAGATGTGGCCTCACCAGGGCAGAGTAGAGGGGCAGGATGACCTCCCTCGACCTGCTGGCCACTCTCCTTTTAATACAGCCCAGGATACCCTTGGCCTTCTTGGCCACAAGGGCACAGTGCTGGCTCAGGGTCACTTGCTGTCCACCAGCACTCCCAGGTCCTTCTCAGCAGAGCCGCTTTCCAGCAGGTCAGCCCCCAACCTGTGCTGGTGCCTGGGGTTGTTCCTCCCCAGGTGCAGGACCTTGCACTTGCTTTTGTTGAATTTCATCAGGTTCCCCTTGTCCCAGCTCTCCAGCCTGTCCAGGTCTCACTGGATGGCAGCACAGCCTTCTGGCGTATCAGCTACTCCTCCCAGCTTGGTGTCATCAGCAAACCTGCTGAGGCTACACTCCATCCCTTCGTCCAGGTCATTGATGAATATATTGAACAGGACTGGACCCAGTACAGACCCTTGGGGGACACCACTAGTTACGGGTCTCCAATCAGACTCTGCCCCACTGATCACAGCTCTCTGAGCTCTGTTGTTGAGCCAGTTCTCAGTCCACCTCACTGTCCCCTCTTCTAACCCACACTTCCTTAGCTTGTCTATGCGGATGCTATGGGAGACAGTGTCAAATGCCTTACTGAGGTTGAGATAAACAACATCCACTGCTCTCCCTTCATCGACTCAGCCAGTCACCCCATCATAGAAGGCTATCAGGTTGGTCAAGCATGATCTTCCCCTGGTGAATCCACGTTGACTGCTTCTGATAACCTTCTTTTCCTCTACATGCCTGGAGATGACCTTTATGTTAGAAATAAACCTTTTCTCACATACCATCAAGGTAGATTGACCTGGATTGCCTAGTAGACATGCAGAGGCACCTATCACCAAAGGAGGAATGTTCTTGGCAAGCATAGAACAATACTGCTCCTGAATGAAACAGGTGTCTAAGTGTCTCCTGATATCCTCAGCACTGTCGTAGTAAGTCTCTGCAAGGCTCTCCTTTGCCAAAATTTTGTCTCATCATCTTAATTCTCTGATGCTACACATTCCTAGAGGAAAAAAATATGGAGAAATTGGAGGGAGCATTTCTAGCATTATGGACAAAAAAAGTGACAACATAAGAGATGGTGGGCATTGTGGCAAAGAACCTGTGCCCTCACTCAAACTTTGATCTACAGTATTTTCTTGGCAGGACCAGAAGACAGTATAGCCTAGAGTTTTCAGTATGTTTCCTAAAACAGCTCCAAATTTGTATCAAACTTCAACAAGACAAGTCTCCTCTGGTACACTAGTTTTCATGGCACTAAGAGCAATTAGTGTCTGATAAGGGGCATTTTCCAGGCATTTTATTGAGACTGCAATAAAAACATGTAGTGAATATTGTCAGAGCCCAAATTCTCCCTTCATAGTCCATTCTCCCTCACATGAACAAGAAAGAAGGAAAGGCAGAAGGGTACCTCCCTTACTTGGTAGCCGCAGACAATGACCATTTAAATAAGCAGAAAGTAAAATGAAACAAGCCATGCCATTTGTATTCTTCAGTTAATCTTCAGTCTCACCACCACACTTGGAGTGTTCTGTGTGTCTCATCTCATTGTTGATTGTTAAATGCACACAGAGACACCCCTATTTATTCTATTTAATCAAGCCCTCAGTGGTGAAAAACTTACATTATCTAAATATTTGACCTGCAAGACAGCAGTCATGGCATAACGTCCTGAAGGCTGTCCTCACCAATCCATGCCTTCAATGGTTAGCAATACACTCACTGTGCAAAAGATTTCGTTGGACACATCAAAAGTTACCAAGGTGAAAAAAACACACGGCTAGAACACTGGTTTCTAATATCCCTGAAAAAAAGTATTTCTCTTTGTTGTAAAAGAAAAGCATTACATATGTACAAATATCCTGATTACAGACAGCAGTGGGAAAGAATGTAGAAGCAGTTTACACCACTCAAAGCTCAGGAGTTCAAAGTTATGTAGTAAAATGCTTCTGTAGTTGGCAGCACTGTAACAGAAACAGGGCTGTCAGAGCTGAACCTAATATCTTCATGAGCATTTTAGGAGAGGTCAATGAAAAAGGAAAAAAGTGAAAAGCACACTTCTGTTTGTGGAGGAAACCATCCATCATTTGCACTGCAAAATTCTTAGGTAACCTTTTCAGAAAGAGCCAGACACAGCTGTGTTTATGCTTTCTGATACATACTTATACCCGTCTGAATATAACAGTAGTGGGTAATTTTACAAATTAATTAATTAAATGTGTTCTGTAGGTGCCTGCTGTCTCACGATACATTTTTATATCCTTGGTAGGAAGAAAACAATGCAGACATTAGTATAAAACCTTGCTTATTATTCATAATACTCTCTTCTGTGGATTCCTAGGTAACGAGTGCAAAAATACATCAGAAGCATCCTGGTGAAAGGAATTTCTAATGCATCCTAAGTCTAAACATTACCATCATTTTGAGAGATATTTCCAAATGTCAGAGAGCAAATTACATTTGATGTCAAGCCAAAGCATTTCAGTGTGGAAGCATCACTTTAGGCTTCTATTAATAGAACAATCTATTTTAAGAAAGAAGCACTATGATTTTACATGGTCTCCCTTGGAGTTTCAGGAATTCAGCTTGAATTTCTCATCATGTTTTCAATCTAGCTCTTTTATATTTATAGTTTTCCAATGACCTATATGGCCATGGAGTGTGTTCTTGTTTTCAATTAGATAAGTTCATTATTTACTGATCTTTGAATTCATAGTCTCTTACAGTACTTCTAAATGTTTAAGGTTAAGCAAATTCCAATCTGTTATCTTAAAATTAAACATTAATTCAAACACGAAGGTATTATTGTTCATCTTAAACCATAGCATCATTGCTTCTGGCTTGCACACACAAGTCTGCATGAGTTAAAATGCTTACTAGCCAAGATTTAAAGATGGCAACATATTTGGTATCATGCTCATCTGAAAGTATATTTTAACCTTGAAAAGCATCCAAAGCTTTTCATATTTTATGCCTTAAAACATTTAGGCCATCTTTTCAGAATGAAAGATGCTCTTTTCAAAGAGATTACTGAGAATATTAAGTGATTGTTTGTAGCTGCAAGTTCTACTTACGAAAATAATCCTCCCTTACTTCCACAGCATTCTGTAGCAACAGTAATAGCTTCTATGATAACAGTAAAGCCCACAGGTCTCCAAGGTAATTAAACCACGGAGAGATGTTAACGTAAATTAACACCACGAGCAGTTATCCAGAGCCACTCAAACAATGACAAAAGTTAGAATTAAAATCTTATGAAGAGAGTCTTAGAGTATAACAAGCAACAACCGGGACCTACAAGCATAATTATGGGCAGTTGACCAATTTGGTCAACAATTCTACATCCTTTGGATGTAGGACACTATGCTCGCATGTGAACCATAAAGTTCAAATTTCTGATAACTAATTAAATAGGATTTGCAAACTTATGTATTCACCGCAGATTTGCAGTGCTGGAATACCCATTGTCCCACAGCCCCTTCACTCTTTGATTCCCTAGGTTAAACAGTCAGTTACTAGAGCAATGTCAGATCTGTGTACTTTCATCATGCCTCTAATTCTGGAGAAATGTTAGCTATAAGGCAGAAGTCATGGCACCAGCACAGCCCTATCCTGGGCTCATTTTTTCTGTGTCCTTCATGTCACAATAGTGCAGGTTGAGCTATTCTTATAGCTCCTGTTTTTGTCTTTTACCTCACTTACTTAAAGAAATTATTTAGGTAGCTTGTTAATAGGCTTTTCAAAAAGATATTTAATAACCTGTTCTGTTATGACTTTCTTGCTTTAGGCACATGTATCCATTCAAAGAACTCTTTGTTATTTATTTGAGCCATTTTGCCTTTAAATATTTATGCACACACCTGCACTGAAAGCTACTCAATTTTGCATTGATGGATTTATTCTTCCAGGATTCTCAACTTACAGAGGACATTCAGGAAGTTGATCTGAAGGAGCTTAATGTTGATGGTCTTTCTAATTGCACTGAACTAAAATTCCTAGATTTTTGGAAATTCCTAGACTTTTGGAAATCCCTGTATTTATTTTGAGCATCACCTCAAATAATCAACTGCAAGTATTGTGAACATGCAGAAAGCAGATTAGCTTTTTTTCAAAGATTCTTCTTCAAAAAAAGCTAGAATTACATACATATACCCATTTTTCCTAGCTTCTTTGTCTCCAACTAGTAAGTTCTATTTCTTTGGCAGAATTAGTGTAACCAGCAATTTCCCCAGTGGGAAGGGGCAGGGGGAGGGAAGAATCCTCCCGCCAATTCTTAGCTTCATTAGTCTGAAAGGTACATCACAATCTACAAAACTAAGAACCTTAAGCTATTAGACAGAAATAAAGTTTTTTGTTATTGCTAAATAAAGTTACCATGTCTTCTCCTGTCTCCTGTGATGCAATAATAATTAGCTAACTACAGCACATGTGCAATGAATGCTTAATGCTCTGCTACCCTCCTCTCTGGAAATGAGCTGACCATGTATATGTTATAAACCTTATGAGGTTTCTCTGCTAGACCAAGTAGCATGCATCACAACATTCTCCATGGCCCCAGTCATTTGTCATCCAGACCCCACACCTTACCAGATGACACTATTACTCCATTACTATCTTTCCAATGAAATGAAAGGGAAGAGAAGGAAAGAAGGTTTTACCTCATTATAGTATTGGGATCTGGCTAAGGCTGTACCCAGACTTGGCAAGCTTACCAGCATTTCTATGTCTACTACTTTAATGTGACTCAAGCAGTGACAGCTCACTACATGAGTGAAATGCCCAATAAGAGAGCCAGCAGAAGGAGCAGTGCCTGCACACAGTTTCTTTAAATTCATGTAAACATATATAATGGAAGCCTAGTTATGGTTTTAAGGCTTATCAGAGTTTTATTTGATCCATTATGTATTCTACTACAAATGGACTTCCGGAGCCATTGGTACATGCATGGTCTTCTGCAGGTAACAAGAGCATCCAGCACAGTATGAGGTTTTCTTAGAGTTTTTGATTGCCTGTTATACCATAATACATATATAATACATAAAAATGCTATGAAGCTGCCAGCTAGGAGAAGAATCCCACCAGTACCTGTGAGGGGATTCTGCCAACAGTGAGAGTGACAGATCTATAAGGGGAGGTGTTGATCTATGGCTCCTCTACACACAGCCAGGTAAGCAACACTTAAGGAACCTTCACTAAAAATGTGCCAGCATTAACTGCAGTGATGGAGCAATGTCAGCCTGTTCTGGGACTAGCAAGTGGGCTTCAGATTACTCAAGAGGTGACAAGAACAGGCTGAAAGGTAAGTATGGTAAGAAAAAAGTCAAGAGGGGAAAGCCAGAGAGGGAAGAAAAAGGAGAAAATAATATTAGGAATATTGTGTTTGGAGGGAAGGGTGGGGAGTTGAAGTTTTTGGGGAAGGATACAATTGTGTCTTTACCCTGCTTATTTTTACCAGAGAAACAGTTCCGTGGCTTCATCTCTATTTAAAACAAAAGCAGTTATCATCATGAATCCAGAAACAATTACTGCTGACTTGGAACTCGTTCAGACTTAACACCCTTCCTCTGCCATCTCAGGCTCCCATTTATTTGTGGGCTGTTAACTGTAGCTGCAATATTGCTGGATTTTACTGCTTGCTGACCACTAAGTTACTATGAAGAACCCAAGAGGTCAATAAATTGCCACAGCTTGCACTCCTCAAAATGTCCTCTTACCTCTTTGAGACCCTCAAAATCCTAAAAAGTGCTCTGCAAAGAAAAAGCACTCCTTTTACTGCTTAATTGATATGAATCAAATTATTTGACCAAGATCTTAAAAAAAGATTAATACACAGAGGATAAGGCCAATATGCCATCCTCATTGGGCAATATTACCTCCTGACCTCAATGACAGCCACAAGTTGATCAACCTTGAGGGTTTAAAAATAAAAGATACTTTAATATCTTCATCCTCTGAAAGATATAGATACCTAGACACTTTTATTTGTATGGTACTTAAACAGAGCAAAATCTCTTTTACCTATTTGTAAAAGCTATTAAAGCTTATTTTGAGCCTGTAGTGCATTTATATAGCCTGCTTATGACCTGGTAACACCTGCAGAGCATGCGTATAATGATAAGTGTTTAAATAAAAAAAAATAAGTGTGTTTCTCTTCAACATCCCTCTGTTGCATTTACGTTCCTGTCTTCAGCTAAAGGCTCAGACCTTTTCCTATTCAGCTAGATCCTGAATCATCAATTCAGTTTTTGCTTTGATGAGACTCTCATCTGGCTCAGTAGGACTTGTTAAGTAATGGCCTCAACCTTAGTGCAGTCTCTATGGAATATCAGGCTTGCTTGTGCAGGGTGAAGAACCTACTGTAATCACTGTGAAACCATTAATACCACACTGTGTTCGCAAAGCCTGCAATGTTTCAAAGGGGTATTAGAAGGCTGAGAATTTTAAGAGAAAAAGCATTTGAATCAACACTTTTTTATCCAACTGAAATTACAATAAGTATATAGTTTTGTTAAAATCTTACAATGGGCTTGATATTTGGGCCTGAGAAATAAAAACAATAAAGAACATTCGGACTTTACCTTAACTTCTATTAAATCATGTAAGAGGATTGTCTGTTATGCCATTCCTGACACAGCCAGTTAACCACTTAAGTCACTGGTAGGACAAGAACTACTGAACTCCCACATCCAAGTGCACATACAGGTGCTTTTCTTCTGACTCCATATTGAGGCAGGATGTAAGGGCAAACAAATTCTCAGTGACTTGGTCTTTGCTTCTGCAGGAAGGGGCCAAGGTAATTGAATTGGAGAGGAGCCACAAAATAATCTGAAGAAACCCCTGATTTGGACAATCAAGGTATTTCAGCCACTCCTTCTAGGCCAATATTCGGCTGTGGAGGACACTAGGTCTTCAGAGGAGGGTATAAAATAATCTGTTCTGAACAATCATAAACCTGGCAGATTTTTCCTCTGCTAGAGACACATGCACTCACACACACACACAAGCAACCTTCAAATGTGAAGCTGAGAATAGAAATGCATCTAGTCTTGCATTTCCTTTGGTCAGACCTAGCTAAATTGAAGCACGGTCTCTTTAATAGGCTTCTCTGATATATTTTCAGGGCACAAACACCTTCTGTTGTCCCTTGATGGAAAATGAGCCTGTGCAGCCATGAAGTCTTTAGGCCACCAGGAGGACAGTCAGTTCCCCATCTTCCTCAGTACTCTCCCTCCGTATTGGTCAATAGTTTAATTATAGCTTTTTGTCTCCATCCTCACTCTAGGTTTACAGTTCACTCTTCCAGGATGTACAATTGCTAAAAGGAGATAGACTCACAGAACTAAAAGACTGTCTCCTTTGAAAACCAGCAGAGAAAAATACACGCTTGTAGGGAGCAACTGGTCTTATCCTAAATTAGATGTCTATGTTTGATCAAATGATGCCTAATCCCAGAAATACTTATTTCTCCACTGTTTAATACTGCTACTAATTCAGAGATAGCTGTCAGAAGTTAAATAAGACAAAATCAAGCTGAAATTTTCCATACAATTCCTCCCCAGTTTTATTGCTGTAGCTAAAGAGCAACTCTAGGCAAAGTGAAAATAACACACATAATTTCCCAAATAATTCTTGAGCACAGGGTCTTCAGAGGTCCTCTAAGATGTCTGTTGTTTATATTTTTTTCCTCTCCAGAGAGGTATCTAACTGTTATTTCTATTAATTAGACCATTTCTTGTTCATTAAATTTACTTCATCCTTACCTAGTCAGCCTGAGAAGTTGCATTTTTCTTTTATATGACATATTTCTCTCTCCTGTCCTAATCCCATCATCATCAGTTCCTTCATCATTTCATGACTTTTGCATCTAGACCAGTCTTCTCTTCTATTTCTGGGAAATTCCATTATTCTCAGATTCAGCCTTATGCAGAGAAGAAAAACTCCAGTGCTCCTTCCCTCTTCTCCCTTCCCATATCTCTGTTCTCACATGAACAGGAGCTCCCTTTGTTAAAAGACTTCCATTAGGAACAGAGTTTCAATTTAAAGCAAGTGGTGAGTATGCCTCTACCTTCAGTTGTCTAATAATGTAAAGAGATGAGTCCTGACTGATGTTATTAAATACATCACACAGATTAACTCCCATGTAATCCATGGACCACTGTGGAATATATTGCACATTTTTTTCTCCCCGGGTGTTAACAGATGGTTTACATGAAGATTGCCATCAAAGGATTCAAGTCTACAACCACCTGTCTGAACCCCTTGTTCTTTAGAATTATACTCAGATGTGATCATGATAGTAAAAGAAAAGTGATTTTCAGACATACGCATTCCTGCAGATTGAATATTTTAAGCAAAAGAGCTGAAGCTGGTTTCTTCCCTGGAAAGGGATAATTTGATCAATACCGTTTCAGAAGTACAGACAGCAACAGATTTGTGATCAATTGGAATTATCTTTACATGACCCGGAGGAGATTTCTAAACAAAAGAACCAAGTTCCTCACTACACTTCCAGCCACAGATCACCGTGTTCTGCTGCACAGGTTCAAAGCCAGAGCTGAAACAATAAAACACCCTCTCTACAGTTCTATCTCACTCTTTCCAACTCAGAAGAGTCCCTAGGAAAAAATGAATGTGGGGCAAACTACTAGTCCAATTTTTGATTACAAGTTTTATTCAACACTAAATGCTACAGCAAAGATGTAATAAATCATCTGAAAGAAATCAACTTCCCGGAGCCACCATGCTAAAGCATATTAAGTTAGATGTGATTCTGACAAATATTTGACAGTGCATATCAACTTATTCTATCATTAGATTCTCCAACCTGTTATATTTCCTTAGGTCTGGTTTCTTGGAAGCAAATTGTGGGTGGATATACAAGTTTCTTTTCATATAACCCTGAAACAACATGGTATATATCTGCAATGAAAAAAAAAAAACAAACTGAACCCTAAATACTGGGGATTTCTGCAGCTGAACACCTACTGCAAAACCAGAAATAAATTCTAGCGTTAGGTTAGCTCCACTGTTGGAGGTAAACCCTAACACCATGATGGTCTCTAAATAATTAGACTCCTTCAGCTCTCACTCCCCTGTTCAAGAGTAGTAATAAGGAAACGCATCTGTTTACCACCTCTTTTAATCCACACCATTGGTGTCCTCAGGATGAAGACCTTACATCTCGTTGCTCAGTGTGCAGCTCCTCCTATGTCATACTATAGCACAAAATAGTTCAGCCTTCACACAGGACCAGAAAACACTGTACCACAACAAACTATATAGATTATTGAAATAAAATCCTTCTATCACTAAGAAAAGGTTATACTGAAAAATTAATCCAGACCTAAGCAAGCTCTAATGAACGCATCTGGTCAACAAACACGAGTGTTACCAAACTGGTCCTTCAGCTAAATACCCAGTCTTTGTGTATTGTTGTACTATAGACATTGACCAATGAATTATGGCCAAATGCTAGTTTTTAGATATATATTTAGATTTAATTTGGTTCTCTTTATCACTGTTAAGCTAACAGATGGAGGGGAAAAAAAAAGGAAGAAAGAAGCATTAGGCTACATCAGAGCACTTATGGAAATAGATCACTCAAATACTTCCTCTGTGAAAACATATATACCTAATTACTTACAAATACTGTTGCTCTTGTTCCTCCACTATTGACAGATTATAATGATCTCCACCTTAACCTGACTTGGCTTGAATAGCCTCACCATAAGTGTACCCATCCTATATTCCCTGTGTCAAACGCCTAGATAGCACATGGTACCTACTAGATAACACATGGTACCTACTCGATAACACATGGTACCTACTAGAAAACAATGTAAGGAACTAAAACAGATAACTGTCTTAGCTTAAACATATAACATACAAGATACTGTAAGGTATTTTATGATTAAAATCTTGGCACAGGCAAAACATCATAAAAGCTCTTATAGATAATAACAAGTCATCATTCATCCAAATAAGAATGATAAATAGATCTAACTGAAAAATACTGATGGCAGGTGCTCAAACTTCTTTCCAGAATAGATAATATGCTATGTTTTATAGAATGAGAGTGAAGAAAGATTTAAGAAGATAGGAAAGCATCTTACTAGGCTAATTGCAGAGCCTATTAGAGACCTCTATTCTCCCAAATCCCAGTCTGCTCTTTTCTGAGACAGTGCAGCAAAGTAGCAAGACAGACTCATGGCTCAGCTCCAACAGCAAGATCAATCAAACTCTCTTCAGAAAGAATCTAGGAGTATGACCCTAGCACATATATCAGAATTGTTTTAAATATATTTTCCTTGGGGTTGGGAAAGAGAAGGCAGAAATGAAATCTGTTCCTATTTGAAACATTATCTTTCTAATTTATTAGCTGGATATAGTTTTCAACAGCCAGACTAAATTTTACATTAGCATTTGTTTGAGGTTGTCAATTCAGGAATACATTTTAAAAGGAGTATTAACTGTTCAGGCTATTTCTATTTATAAGTGAAAGAATGCTTTCAAATAACTTTTGTCATGAAGAAAAAAACTGAAGTGATATTTTGTAAGCCCACAAGCTGTAGGCAGTTAGCTCTTAATATATGCTGTTCCTCTGGGAATTCAGGGGCTGGGGAGAAGAGGTAGAGAATCTGAAATAGTTTAGGTCTTTTGCCTGAAAAGACCTGCTGAGCAGGGAGGTCACTAACTACTTTTCACTGAATGTTTAAGAAGACACATTAGTATTCTATTCTGTTGGTGGTATTATTATACACGATGGGATTTCCCATCTCAGCACACAGTATTATTACTATTTATATGGTCATACTGTAACACTTAAATGAATAATACATATTCATATTCTGACAGAATATGCTTGGAATTACAACAGTTTATGCACAGCCTGCAATTTTTGGCAATATGGAGAAGAATACATTCTGGCAAAACAGTGCTCTCTTCCAGTTCCATTTTTATTAGCAAAGATCATAAAACATCCTGCTCATTAAAATCTGAATAACTTCCACTGGGAGTGCACTTTTCTGAAAGTGTTTTCCTACAGCTGGTGGCAAGATAGATCTGCTGGCTAACCAGAGCTCTAATAGAACATTACTAAATCCACAACGCAGCATGAAGACAGTTACATAATCAGAGCAACGATTAGTAACTCCGCTAAAAAACGGTAAGGGCTTAAGTACAACTGAGTAGCATTTAACAAACAAAAGAAGCTGTCATTGTCAGTCTGAGGTCCTGAATGAAACTTTTATACATTATATTATTGCTTTCATTGCAAGGAGGCTAAGAATAGCTCCATGACAAAGGCTGCACCATATAAAATGAGACCATAAATCACAGGTACTAGAAATGCCATCATTAACTGTAGCACAGGACTGCGGTATGGATTAACGTGCCTTAGTTCCCAGTGTTGCTCCAACGCTTCTCAACCCCAGGCAACTATATGATAGATATCTAGTCTAAGAGGTCTGAGGTACCTCTATATCAGGGCTATGAGTGCACTAATAGACCTTACTTGCCCTGATCAGCCTCGCCTGGGACCCCCTCCCACGCACTCTGCCCACTGGCCCCAGGGCCTGATTTCAGCCCATGCCAGGGTCATCAGTCCCTGCCCCAGCAACCTTGTAAGACTGCCAGTCTCCAGCTGTAATGCAGTGATGCCTCTGTCTGGCCATGGATATCATTGATCCTGGCCCTGACCTGTAGGCTGACATCCCAACCTGGCCTGGGCACAGCCCTGTCACCACTGAAGTTTCAAGCGATCATGTTTGTCTGTTACCTTAGGCCAGTCCAGCTACCTCAATCATGCAGATGACCCAGGGAGTTAACAGATGATTTAACTGAGTTAAAAGGAAGCTGAGTTAACAGGAATGGTTTGACAGGTTGTTACAGGACCCCTCTGAGTGGGACCTTGGTACAGTTCTAGAGATTTCCCTCAGGCAACTCCTGCTGTGCCTAGTCTGAGCAATTTGGATACTTAAATATGTTGATTAACATCCTAGGTGGAGAATCTGGCATTTTCCTCTGAAGACTCCTCTAAGTAGTTCATGCTGGAAGATAGATTACATTGTACATAGGTAAGACATTTGCAAATACTCACTAGAAAGTGTGGTTTTGTGTGTAGTTAAGATAATCAATACCAATGAATTATGCATGTGCTGGCTGGTCACCGAGGGCCACAGCCAGGCCACAGCCAGACCTGAGCAGCAGTGGCTCAGGGAGTCTCAACCAATGCAGATGAAGATGCTGCTGCAAGGACACTGCAATGGAGCTTCCTATCACCACCCAGACAGTGACTAGCTGTCCTGTTCAATAGATTTGACTCCTCATGAGACCATTACTCTATAGTGAGATCCCAATAAATTAGTTTCCTGGAAGCGGATTAAAGATTCTCTTCAAAGTGCTTCTATGAGGAGAAAACTGTAGACCTACTTTAATAAACCAGATAGGCTAAGGGGTTAAAAACGAATGACATATTTTTCAACTGGAAACAACCTGAAGTTAAAAGACACTTTTTACATCATACTGAACATTATTATATTGTAAATCTAGAAATAAATAATGGAGCTGTACAAGCAAGCACTGGGGAACAGAAAATTGATTGAATGCATTATTGTTAGTAATTTGGTGATCCTGTGATTGGTTTTGTCACCGGGGATGATGGAATTGGGTAATCAAATTTAGTCCTATGTTGTGGTTTGTGACAACATACAATCCCTTAACAAGCTCCCTCTTGAAACCTACTTACCTATTCTTAGAGAATACCATTTTGGTTTCACTGTTGTGACAGTTAGAAATATTATTTTGAGCCTGCAATGAATCACTGCATATCTATAACTATATATTTGTATTAACCTTGTCCTTTGAACTTCTTCATCTCTGGTGTTTAGCCTCATAAGAGTATACATAATCAGCAATCAAACATCATTTTACTAAACAAGTCAAACTTGCTTACACTGTTCATCTGTACTGTTCTGGTGAAGTTGCATTAGGTTAAACCTTCAGAATATAAATCTCCAGATGATCTTCCCTACCTCTTCAAATGAGGTGGCGTTAACTATATATCAGCTCATTTCCTCTCCTAGTTCTGTCAAAGTTATATTAAAGCATTCTTCTGCTGGAGGGTTTTTGACAGAAACAGGTTAGATAACACATAAGCATAATACATACAGATCTGAACCCAGCTCATCGGCAGCCAAAATGGCTTGTCTAACAACAACTTTTGTGGTTTTTTTTTTCCCTAGAAAGTAAAATCTCCACCCTTCTTATGATTTTAGTAGCTTTTATCTGCATCTCTTCCATCTTGAAGTCATCTTTCTTAGAGTTTCAGCTGAAGTCTCATCATGCCTTGTACAGTATCACTAGCCCTACCTGCTGGTGATAAATTTGCAACTTTATGCACTAAGTAGAGAGTAGCTAGTCCCTTGACCTGACTGCATGTTTGTCCTTCACAGTTATTATCTTTATTCCTTCATTCCTCTCAGCTATTCTTCCTTTGCACAACCTTCTCATCCAATTGAGCAAGTATTCATTTAGAGATCGTACCACGTTGCCAGTGAACAACAGCCCCAGTTGTCCATATTCTGTTTGTACTTGGCAGCTAAAGTACTAGGAGTTTTAATGTTCTTTGGAAAGTGTTCTACCTTTTGAATGACTTCATCCTCAGATGCTTTTGATAAATGGGCAGGCTTTTCAGTGATTAATCCAGTTTCCGTTCTTAACAGGTTCTTTGCTGACTCCTAATTCCATTTTACTTAGTTCTGTAGCCCTCTTCTTCATTATCCCTTTCACCTTCTTCCCACTTCTCCTTTTGCTTGAGATGAAAGTCAGTTTTAAAACTTTGAAGCAAGCAAAAGCCTCTTTTAACATGACATTTCTTGAGCTGTGCAATCAACCTGACTTCATTAAATAATTTCCCTTAAATTTCTCAAAATTTTATTTTTAAAATAAATCAACTGGAAGGAAAATCAAAACAGGTCTGAAGTGAAAGTTAAGTTGAACTGATGTGTGAGCCCTTAATCTAATCAGGGCAGGGGGGAGGATTAATAATTTTTTCAGTACTTACAAAACCAAACATGACAGGTTTTTGGCCCAGTAAATATTTAGTAAAGAAGTTAGTGTGCTATCACATCCAGAAATAACTGAACTTTATGCTGACCTTCACACATTAGCTGAGAAAATTACAAGCCCAAAAGTGACCAGATTTTTTCAGTAAAAAAATAAAATTCTTTTAAGCTAACAACTTAATTATGCAGTACAGACAGCAAGGGTAAAGAGCCAGATCAGATCTGATGTGCTACACTGATAAGAAGGTGGAGCAAAATACGGTTAACTAAAGACAGAATGAAAATAAGAGTCTAAAAAAGAAAATAAATCTTCAAAACCAAAAGAACATTAATAGCAACTGAGAAATTGGCAACTGAGTTTCAAGAAAGCAATCATATATGATTGTACCATCTTCTTTTTACATAAAGTAAAAATAATATTAAACAATTTGGCACTCAAGTTGTTTCTTCAAGCAATTGCCTATATTATTTTATATCAAATACTATATTTAAACCTATCGAAAAGTTCTCAGTAAGTTAAGTTTCCCATTATAGTTATATGGGAAACCTTAAGTTCACACATTGATACCATTCTAAGAAAAATTTCTCACAACATTATTCTGAAAATCTCTATTCATAATAAAACCCAGTCCTAGGAATATATAGGAAATCCTACATATCCTATATAGGGAGTTCCTTTAAAAATAAAATGAAATAAAAAAATCAAAAAAATCCCTCTACGCAAATATAAAAGGGATTTCAAACCAAGTCTGTTCCACCCCAACATGAATTCATTATGCGTGTCCAGAGAAGAGCAACAAAGCTGGTGAAGGGTCTGGAGAGCAGGTCTTAAGAGGAGAAGTTGAGGGAACTGGGGTTGTTCAGCCTGGAGAAGAAGAGGCTGAGGGGAGACCTTATCGCTCTCTACAACTACCTGAAAGGAGGTTGTAGTGAGGTGGGGTTGGTCTCTTTTCCTAAGTAACAAGAGATNAAAAAGGTGTAGACGTGGCACTTCGAGACACGGTTTAGGAGGCATGGTGGTGTTGGGTTGATGGTTGGACTTGATGATCCTAGAGGTCTTTTCTAACCTTAATGATTCTATGGAGCTACCCCATAACCAGCCAACAAAGCTATTACAACTTGATCTATCTTCCCTTAATAGAACATAACAACAAGCACTTGTGTTCTAGACAATTATTATCTCTCACTTCTGTAAAACATGTTTTCCTAGGCTCTGGAGCTGTTGGAAGCTCTTCTGAAGAGGCTGATGCCAGCCATCATGCCTCCCACTGAAAGGTGGGGAGGTTTTGTTGTAAAAGTCCTGGAATAAGTAGTGAAACCAGCATCTTTGAATCACGCAGCCCATTGCTAGCTTTAGGACTGGAAGGTTCCACATAACACTCAAGTGTCCATTATAACAGTTTTCTCAGTAAACTGTCCCAGGTCTATGACAGTTCTATCTGTTGCCACAGAAGGAAAAATCCCCCATACATTTTCTTTTGCCTTTATTGCTTGCCTCAGCTTCTGTTTTGACAGCTTCTCCTCTGTTTCCAATACATCCATCTCTCCGTCCACTCTCAATTTCTTCTTCAACTTTGTCATCGTGGTTCTGTATTTCTGCACATTGCACTCCCAGTTCAAAAATATGTCTCTTATGTTATCTTCTTTTGTAGACAGCTGCAAATGTTTGAGTGGTACCCAAAACTTTCACTCCATTTTCACCCTACCCTATAAACCACAGTAACATTTCAGTTGCATTTTAGGCCTTCATCCTCTCTTTTGGGGGGGGGAGGGAGGGGCAGTGGGGAAAGCATTGTGGGAAAAAAAGCTTTCATCAGGTACAAGGACAAGTATGTCCCACAGTTTTGGCATACAAAAATTTAAGACAAGCTTCTTCAAACAAAGCACCAGAAATAAATTCCTTCATCTACTGACTTCTCTCATTTTGGC